>JALLKC010000314.1:0-16048 GCA_024034495.1 Camelina laxa | reverse complement strand
TATGAATTTTAATTTTTAATAATACTAATTTTATATTAAAATTTATAATAATATTATTATTTATATTGTTATATAATCATTTTTTATAATTATATTATTTATTATAATTATATTTATTAATAATTATTAAATTTATATATTTAAATATTATTAAATATTTAATTTATATTATATTATTTTTAATTTTATATTATAAATAATATATATTTATATTAACTAATAAATAAAAAATTATATATTTATATTATAAGGATTTTTAAATAATTTAATATTTTAATTATATTAATTATACTATAATTATCTTATTTATTAAAATATTTAACTGCTTATTATAATTTAAATTATTGATTATTATATTTTTTTAATAATTAAATATATATAATTACTAATTCATATATATATTATTATTTATTTTATTCTTTAAATATTATAATATATTTTAATCTCTATTGATATTAAATATAGAATTTATTGTTTACTTTTATTATATTTATTTATATTAATTAATTTATGATTGTCTTTTAATGGTAATAAATTATTATTATATAATTATATATATATTTATATTGTATTAATATTGGATATATATTTTCATAAATTTATAAAAATTAACTATTTATTATAAATTATGATTGTTATTATTTGCTTAATATTCTATATAAATGTTATGATATATTACTATTAATTTTATATAAATACAATTGATAATAAAATTATATATAATTAATAATTAAATATTATTTATAATATATATATATTTATTATTTTATTATTAAATTAATTATAATATATTTATTTCATAATAAAATTTAATAATATTATATATATTAATATTTATTATATATTTTTTTATATTATATTTTTATATTTAAATATAATATTTAACATAATATAACCTAAATATTTTATTAATATTTTATATTATATTTTTTTTAATTTTATATATTCTAAATAATAATATTTATTATAAATACATTAAAATTTAATTAATTAAAAAAATATAACTATATATTTTATTAATATTAATAATTATATAATAATCTTATATTATATTTTATTAAATTTTATTTTATTATTAATTTAAATTTATTATTATTATTTAAATATTATTATTGTTAATTAATTTTATCATAATTATTATATATTTAATTATATGATATGAAATATTTATTTTTTTTTTTAATATAAATATTATATATGTATATATTATTATATTAATATTTATATATATATATAATTTTTATTTAAATTTATATTTTTATATTATTTATTATATTATATTTTATATTTTAATTATATTTTATTTAATATAATATAATTATTATATATATCATTAATAATTAATATATATTATATTTATATATTATTTATATTTATTTTATTTAATTTTTTAATTTATTATAATATTATTATATATAATTATAATATATTTATTAATATATATAATTTAAATATATAAATTATAATATTTATAATATTTTAATTAATAATACATTTATTTATTTTATTTTATTATATTTTTATTTATATGTAATATTTTATATTATTAAGTTATATTTATTTATATATTTTTTATTTATTATGGATGTTATTATTAAAGATTTATTATTTTTAATGTTAAATAATACTTTTATATATTTATATATATTAATTTATTATATTAATATATATAAATAAATAATTTAAATATTTTATTATATAATTATATTTATTTATAAATTATTAAAAAATTTTAATATTTTATATTTATATTTTAATTATATATATACTATTTTATTTATATATTTATATTTTTAATATTATATATTAATTATTATAAATATATTTATTTTTTATTATTTATAATTATTAATATTATTTTATAATTATTATATATTAATTATATATTTAATTTATTAAATATTAATATATATTTTTAATTATATATTTTATTATTTATTGTATATATAATTTTTAATTTATATATATATTTTAATTTTAATTTTTATATATTAAATTATTTATTAATATTCTATATATCATTATATTTATATATTTTTATATATTTTTATATATTTATTTTATAATATACTTATATAAATTTTATTTTAATATTATTAATTATATTTATTAAATAAATTATTTATTTATTATTAATTATTAAATTTATTATATTTATTTAATTATTATAATAATGTTTATATTTATGATTATTATATTATTATTTAAAATTATTATCGATATTTATTATTTAAATTTTTTTATTATTATTTTATTATTTAATTTATTTAATATTAAATATATTTATTATTATAAATTATAATTATTTATAATTATTATTTTTATTATTAATTTATATATAATTAATATTTATATTATATTAATAATTATTTAATATATTTTTATAATAATTATTATTTTTATATATTATTATTATTATATTTATATTATATTATATTATTATTTTTATTATAATTAATTTAATTATAATAAATATTTTTTATATTATTATATTATTATATTATTTATTTTATAATATTTTATTATGAAATATAATTTATAATTATTATAAATTATAATTTTTTATTAATTATATTTTATATTTATATTTAATATTTAATTATATTTTATTAAATTTATATATATTATAAATTATTTATATTTTATTATTATTTTTATTATGTTATATAATATTTTTTAAATAAATTATTATATATGTTAATTTATATTTATATTAATTAAAATATAATATATATTTAATATTTTATTTTTATTTATAATTTTTCTTGTTATTATATATTATTTTTTTTTTTTAAATATTTATTTATATTATTATATTAATATAATTATTATATTATTTTTATTATTAATTAATTTTATTAATTTTTATAATTTATTATTTATATTATTTTTTTATTATAATTATTAATTTTATATATTATATTATAATAATATTATTTATTAATTTTAAAATTTTATATATAATATTATAATTATTATTTATATATTTATTTTTTTATTAATTAATTTATATTTATTATAATTTATATTATATATTTATTGTTATATTATAATTTTATTATAATTATATCTTTATATTATTAATAATATTTTTATTTATTTAATATTTTATTATATTATTATATATTATTTTTTTTTTTTATAATTATATTAATTATTATTAATAATTATATATTAAATTTATTTATATTTAATTATTATATTATTTATATTTTTATTATATATAAGTTAATAATATTATTTAATATATATATTTAATAAATTAATTATTTTTATTATTTATTATTATAATATTTATAATTATATTTTATATAATAATATATATTTTTTTTATAAATTTTATTAATATATTTTATTAATTATATAAATAATTATATTATAAATAATTTTATATATATACTATTAATTTATTTATTATGTATATAAATTTTATATTGTTTTAAAATATTTATTAATATTTATTATTAATTATATAATATATTATTATTATATAATATTATTTATATTTAATATTATATAATTATATATATTAATAATAAATTTTTTTTATTTTTATATTATATTAATTTTATTAATTTTTACAATTTAATTATTATTTAATTATTAATATAATAATATATTAAATTATTTATATAATATATATATATATATATTTTAAATAATTTATTTTTATATATATTTATTATATTAATATATTTAAAATTATTATAATATATAATTAATTATTTTATATTAATTATTTATAATATTTTTATATTAATTTAATTATTTATTATATATATAATATTATTATATTATTTTATATATTATTTATATTTAATTTATTTTTATTTTATAATATTTATATAATTATTATAATAAATATTATATTAATTATATTGTTTATTTATAATTAATATATTATATATTATTTATTAAATTAGATTATTTATAATATTATCAATAAATATTAATTTATATTTATATTAATATTATTTATTAATATTAATTAATTTATTATATTTTAATATAATATTATTAATTTTTTTAAATTTTAATATATATTAAATTATTTTAATATTTATATATTATTTAATATATAATAATTATTAATTATATATTTATGAATATATATTTAATTTAATTAATATTATTTTAAATTTTTATATATAATAATTAATATTTATTATTTTATTTATATTTTTATTTATATTATATATTTAAAATTTATATATTTATATATTATTATTTATATTATTATTTATTATTTTATAATTATATTTATTATATATATATTGATTTCTTATTATAAATATTATATTAAAATGATATATTAATTATTTATATTATTATTATTATATTATATATTTTATATAATAATATATATATTATTTATTTTAAATTAATTTATTTTATATTATTAATTATTTATTTTTATATATTATTAATATTATAATACATATTTATTTTATTTATTTAACTTAATATTATTTTTTATGTATTATATATGTATTTATATAATATTATTTATTTAATTTATTATTATATTTATATTATTTATTAATATATTTAATTTATATATATTATATTTCTTTATATATATTAATTATTTATAATTATTATATTTATATTTTATTAAAAATTTATTAAATTTAATAAATAATTGTATGATTATTGATAATTATATTAATATATATTTTTATTATATTTATATAATAATATTATCATAAATATATATTTTTTATTTATTATTAATATAATTTATTATTTTTTAATTTATTAATTATGATTAATTTAATTTTATTATTTATATTTATAATAATTTTATATTATGATTTTTATATATTTAATATTATTATATATTAGTAAATATTATTTACATTATTGTATGAAATATTTATATTTTTATTATACTTATTAATATTTTATATTATTATATTAAATTTATGTTCTTTATTTATTATATTTATTTATTTATTTAATATTTTATTAAATATTATATTAATTAAATTTTATTATATTTATTAATAATAGTTATAATATTGAAGAATCTTTTTTATATTATTTTAATATATATTTAAATTTTTTATAATATATATTATTTTTTGTATTATATATTTTATGTATTATTTAAATATTATATTTAATTTTATATTTATAAATTTTTTATTTAATAATATTATTTTATTTTAATAAAATAATTATAGATATTTGTTAATTATATAATTTATTATACATTTATATATATTTTATATATATTTTTATTATAATAATGATAATTTTTATTATAAATTATTATAATTTTATTTATATTTTATTTTATTATTTTTTATATGATATTTATTAATATTATTATAAAATTTATTATTATATATATTTTAATTTTTTATATTATAATATGTATTTATTTATTTTATATATATTCATTATTGATTAATTTATTTTATTATTGTATTTTATATATTTAATTATATTTATTATTAATTTTATTACTTATATTTAATTTATATATTTTTAATATATTTTATATTTTTTAATAATGAATATTATTATTATATTATATTTGTTAATAATTATATTATACTTTATTTATTTTAATAATATTTATTATTTTATATTTTATAATAAATATTATATTTATTATATAATTTATTTTGATTATATTAAAATTTATGATTTTAAATATTAGAATTATATATATATTATATATTTATTATTAGTTATTACATATTGTAATTTAATTATACTAATATTATTATAATAATTATATATTTTAATTATGTTTGTATGACTGATATATGTATATATTATTTTATATATAATAGTAATATGTAATAGTATATATTTTTTAAATATTATTATATATAAATTTAATTTGTATTTGTTACTTATTTAGTATATTATAATATATATAAAATTAGTAAGAATTTTATTATTATATTTAATTATTTATATTATATGATTATAAAATTTTATCAATTAATATTTATTATATATAGTTATGAATTATATTTATATATATTATAGTATTTATATTTTATTATAATAAAATGATTAAATTAGTTTAATATCAATTTAATTTATAATTTATTAAATTTAATTTTGTTGTATTTATTATTATTTTGTTTTAATAACTATTGATTATTGTTATAATTATAATTATATTATGTTTATTAATATTAAATTATATTTATAATATTATATATTTTATTATGGTATATATATTTTTATTTTTTTTTATATCATATGATGATTATTTTATAGTATTATTATTAGTTATTATATTATTATAATTATTATATGTATATGCATTATTTATAATTATTTTATATTTTTTATTTTATTTATGTATTTTAAATAGATATTTATATTTTAAATTATAATTAAATATTAATTTAAATAATATATACTTTGTATTTATTAATATATGTCCTATAATTTAATAATTAAATAAATATAATGAAATTATGTATAATTATATTTTATTATAAATTAATTAGATTATTTTAATTATTATTGCATATATATATTATATTTAATTAATATTATAATATCTATTACTGATATTGTTTACTATAATTATATTATTTTTATTATTTAATAATTAATTCTTTATTTATATTAATTTTATATACTTTAATATTTATTATTAAGTTATTACCTTCTATTATCATTTAACAGATTATTGAATTACATTGAATTTATTTATTTGATTATTTATAATATTAAATTGGATTTAATATTATTATAAATTTTATTATATTATTTAATTTATATATATATATATATAATATATAATTGTTATATATTATTATATATATAATTATATGTTATATAATAATTTTATATTATTTTATTGATAATTATATTTCATTAATTGTTATATTTAATATTATATTTTTAAATATTTATATTATATTAATATAATTGTATATTATATTATGTTTATAATATGATATATATTATATATTACTAATATGTAATATGATATTATATTGATAGATGAATTTTCTTTAATATCATAATATATGATATAATATATGTGCATGAATTTATTTATTGATATATTTATTAATATTAATATATATATTAATAATTATTAAATAAAATTATAATTATATTTTTATATTGTTTATATATATTTATATTTTATTATATATCATATTTTTTATAATATGATAGATATTAAATTTATTATTTTAAATATATATTTTTATTTTTAAATGCTATTATAATTTTTTATGATTTATATGTAGTTTATTTATTATATTTATTTATATAATTTTTTATATTTTTTATTATATATTTTTTAATTATTTGATATTAATATTTTATATATATTTAATATTTTATACAATTTTATTATATCTTATTATATTAATAAAGAATATTTAATATTATGTAATTGTATATAATTAATATATTATATTTGATTAATATTATTATTAATTATTTTATTTATATTTTATTTTTTAATATAATATTATATATTTACTATATTGTATTATGATTTTTAAATTTATAATAAATATGATTATAATTAATATGATATATTATTTATATTAATTATCATATATGAATTAAATTTAATTTATAAGGTTATTTATATCATTATTAATTTATATATTTATAATATTATATGATAAATTTAGTGTTAGTATTATATTAAATTAATAATTTATCTTATTTTTTTATTTATATTATATGTATATATTATTATTTATTTTGATAAATTATATATTTATGATAATTTAATTATCTACTAATATTATATTTAATGTAGATACTTAATTAGTTAATTTTTTTTTTTTTATGTTAATTATAACTGTTATTTATAAATTTTATAAATTTATATATTATTATATATATTACCATTTATTATTTATTTTTTTATTGAATTATTATTAATTTATACTTTATATATTATATTTATTAATATATATTTTATTAATTATATAATAATTTGAAATTATATTTATATTGATTTATATTTTAAATTAAGATTATATAATAATACTTAGTATATTATTAATATTTTATTATTTATTAGATGTTATTTTTGATTGTTAATATTATTATATTATTTATATTAAATATTTAAATTTTTAATATATATTTGATATATTATATTATATTTATATTAATTATATTATATTATACTGCATTTATTTATAAATTTTAATTTTTTATAATTATTAATAATATATCATTATATTTTAAATTTATTTATAATTTTAAATAATTTCTTATAATTTTTATTCATATATTCTTATTTAATTATTTATATATATTATTACTTGATAAATATAATTAATAATTATATATTTTTATATTTATTAATAATATGATAATATATACTATTATTATTTGATTTATTAATTATTTTATATATAATTATTTTATGTTTTTTATAGTTAAAGTTTAGCATGTATTAATAATTTATTATGTATTTTATTATAATAAGATAATCATATGTTGACCCAGAAAACCATCGCACGCTGCAAAAACTGCACTTGCTCAACTTAGAAAAACTCACTCCCGCAAGCTTCTCCAGAAACTGCCCTCAAATGCACTGCTGCTTCTCAGGACTCTTAGAATAATCAGGATATCGTCGATGAAATTGATGACAGACACGTCAAAGTTCCTAAACAACGCTGTTCATCATTCTCATTAAACGCTTGCTGGCGCGTTAGTCAACCCAAAAGGTATCACACAAACTCATAATGCCATACCTGTCTTGAAGCCGTCTTTCTCACATCTGCTCATCTTTGGTATCTGATGTGATAACCCGACGCCAGATCTTACCTTGGAGAACCAAAGTAGCACCTCCTCACTGATCAACAACTCATCGAGCCTAGAAGAGTACTTGTTCTTCACAGTGACCCGGTTCAAAACTCCATAATCAATAATAACCGAAACTCCCATCCTTTTTCTTCACATACAACACTAACGCTCCCCATGGTGATACACTAGGACGGTAATGAATCCCTTACTCAACAATCTTCTTGCTGCTTCTTCAGCTCTGCCATCTCTGCTGGAGCCCATTCTTAAGGAGCTTCTTCCCAGGTTCCAGGCAATAGTAAAACAATCCGACCAAGATGGTGGTAAACTGCAATAACTGAAACATCCTCAAACTCCTCCACTACCAAAATACGGTAACATAGATTTCCACTGACTTTGGCATAGATATAGTAACACAAATAAGGCTCACGTCCTTCCGATCATCTTCCAGCCAGGATGGCGAGATCACGAGATCCTTGAAGTCGGTCTAATACCCTGAAAACCAAACTTCCCTCCTGGACGCTCAAACTCCACTCTACCGATGACAATCCAAATGCACCATATGCGATGCAACCATCCATCCCGAGATTAACCATACAACTCACTGACGTATAAGCAAATCTGTGGCACGACTCTCCTGCGATCTGAATATCAACTCCTCTAACTCGTTCCACAACCCTCAAGAAACTTGCTCCGCAATCTGACAACTCCTGTAAGGCTCGGGATCCCCTCGATTCTCGCACTCTCTGCACACTCGGATTAAGAAGCTAGAGAAGCTCCAAATCCAAAATAACGTGGACATAAACCGGCCCCCGACAAGTCCCTACACAAACCTCATGTGTTGAGAACCTAACACTTTTAACAGGAAAAACATTAAATCTTGACCACTAAAATTCACAAGCTTAGTACCAGAATATACCTATGATTGCCCCGGCACTGTTTCACATTCTCTGCAGTTGGTAAACCCGTGGCGCATACTCAATCCGTGCCACTGCAGCTCCAGGCTGCACTCTGCAACGCTGCCACTGCTGCCGGCTGCAACTTGGGACAGAAGGCCTGATGTGCTCTGGCTCCTGCAATGATAGCATCTACACGACCCCCGCCGTCGGAGACTTCTTGGGACAGTAGAAAACTGGTGATGCTCCACACTTGAGAACCGCCGCACTCTGGTCTGTGTAGCCATCCCACCTTTCTTGGTTCCCTGCACAGGCTTGCTGCCCTTGCTAGAACCTCCATGATGCTGAGCCTCTAGGCTAAACTGCTGGACTAACCCCACGACTGTGCCCGGATATCCTCCTCATCTCTGTGCAGTCTCCACCGCTCTGAACGCGTAGCATAACTACGTCCTCACAATGACCCTCAGTCATCACGAGAGCCCTCATAACCTCCTGATCTAGGCCTCCTCAACTCCATAGCCCAGCCCCCATTACATAAAGTCAACTGAACTCCAAGTCCATCTCCCGCAAGGACCGCGTCCCCTACATAATGCAAAAAACTTGCACCTCAACCGGTCCAATGCCTCTCTAGGAAAATTACTTGCGGTTGAACTCCAAGACGAAGTCACACCCAAGTCATCTCCTCTGCACTCTCTAGAGCCACTTTTCCACCACACCTGAGCATCACCAACCGATTGATGGACCCCTATGTCCACCCAAAAAACTCTTCAGGAATCTAGAGTATGAAGTTACGTTCACACTCTTCTCCCGCATCCGCGACAGTAGGGTCTTACCACCCGAAAACCGCTCAGTCACAAGACCCTTCATCTCCTTGAGCATGGAAAATAACGTCCAATGTGTTCCTGCATCTGCCAGCCACTGGCTGCAGCTCCGGGCACCATTGGTGGCACTACCTGACCTGAGCCGGTACCACTGGTGGCAACCGCTCCAACAACTGTGCTAGATAGCCGCAAAGTCTGCACCAGGACTCCACCCGCTGGACTCCCACACTCGGAACCCTAACACCACTGGCCACTGGAGCATCACACCGCCCCCTCCGGCCACACTCATGAATCCTCCTGGACACCCTGCGAACCTGCCAAAACACCTCAGTTGTACACTCTGGTCAGCAGTCACTCACTGCTGGGCCTCTGCCCCTCCAAGACCACATCCGGTCCCACGACTAGCAACAACACCCATCTCTAGCCATCTGCACACATGAACAGAAGACTAAGCAACAATTTCTACTATAACACAAAAACATACACTTACCGTGGAATCACAAGTAGAAGTCGAAGAGGATGTTCTAGACTCCATGCACACACAATTGGCTAACTCACATAATCAATCAAAGCATGCAAATCCCAAACATTTACAGCACAAAGCCTAGTGAACCCAAAACCTAGAACCGTAAGGGCTCTGATACCAACTGAAAGGACCAATGTTTTTAAAAATAATAATAAATAATAAATATATAAATATAATATAATAATAAACTACAACTAGTGGTCCCATACCACTAGCCACAACCATAATCCAACAGGAAATAACCAATATCATATCAATAAATAAGCAATAAAAAACAAATATAAACTAATGATCCAAACAACATAAACAGAGAACCAGCAATCCTAACAACATTCTAAGACTCAACTCTAACAACCCTACAGAAGCTAGAGAACCAAGCGAACCACTAGAAATCTTTTTTCATTGCCTTGATTCCACGTCACTTGCCTTTACCTGCACCACAAACACAAATTGCAAAGCTAAGTATTTACAAACACTCAGTAAGGCAATCTCCCATCTACTGGGCTATAACACAAAGCAATAGAGGACATCTCTAACCATTCAACCCAAAAACCAATCAACAATAACAATCTAAGACACTGCATCGCCGCAAGTATGCATCGACCGACACCAAGTAGGGGTTGCGTCGACCAGCAAGATCTGAACCGATGAAAGGTTACTTGCACGACGATCTCCCATTGCATTCGACGACGCATGCTCGACATAGCATAAAAACCAGAGTTTTACGCGCCGTCCTCGCATATGCATCGACGACGCACAACGTGCAACGACCGAGCAATGTCGAGCATCGTTTTCCTCCAAAGCTTCTACCGGTCTTCGTTCCTACAACCACAAAACTTGGATCCCAAGCCACAAGAAAGCTTCCCAAGTCCCCAAATAACGATCTAACAAGCCTAACAACACATAACAAGCAAATCAGAGAGATCTCCAGCTTAGATAAGCCATGGTCATGGCACTTACTTTGCCAAGACGATTATGAACCTCAAACAAGCAAGAAAACACTCCTAGCAAGCTCCTACAATGTTCTAAGCCTCAATCTCACAGAAAACGCCACAAACCTCCAAAAATCTCCCAAAATGCTCAAGAAGTCTCACAAACTCTTTCCCTCTTTCTATTTTCTCAAAACGGTCAAAACCGTCGGGAATGAGACAAAACTCGTGTTAAGAGTTTTCCTAAGCCAAAACACAGCGTTAAGCTTAACTCGTCCGCAGTAAAACAACCTTGCATCGATCGATGCACATGGTGCATCGACCGATGCAATCCAATCGAATTTTGGTTCGCGGATGTTACACTATAAATCCACTTCTCATTTTTTCTTATTATGTTAACTTTACTACTGTTGGTTTAGACTTTAAAAATAAGAATTTGATGAAATTTTGACATGAATATTCTGTGTTTAATTATGTTTGGAATGATTATTATATTGTCATTACAAGTTAATCTAATATCACTATTTTACTAATATAAATATCTTAAAAAGTAGTATGACTTTATCCTTATTAAACTTTTTCTTAGTTTCGACAAAGAGGATTGAAGGTTATTTTTGGTGAACTTAGATGGGTCTGGCCTTATAGACGCCAATAGTAAAGCCCTACGGCTCTCAAAAAATATTTAAGCATTCTATGTCTCTATAATAATATTGTGACCTTTTGTTTTCCCCTCTCAACAAAGAAAAAAAAGTTTATTATATCATCCATATCCTTGTGGTAAGATCTCAATCGATATTTACTTAATTTCGTTTCCTGAATTCTTAGCTTGGAAGTTGAAAGTTTTTCATAAATATTTTTCAGATTTGTGATGGAAGGTGGAAGTTCTAGGAAACGCAAAACTCATGTCAGATTTTGAATCGGAAGAGAGCAATCGAGAATGTTAAACAAGCGTTTCAAAAATCGAGAGAGTGGTACTAAAGAAAACGACGAACGTTTCACTACGATCCTTGATATGTTGAAAGATTATATCAAGAAAAAGGAAGAATCTGTTGGTCTAATCTATTAACTTGAAACAATCGATGCTCAAAATCTCGCTAATGATATGATATCTTGAAGGGGCAAATCGACTTGGTTGCAGAGCGTAACAGGCTAGAAGATGTTAGGGTTGTTATTGAGAAATATGTCAAATAATGTGTTTTTCCTATATTGATTAGGATAAACTTCGTGTTCCTTTTAGTGGTAAACAATGTTAAGAATTTATCTTAAACGTTTGAGTTCTTGAATAAAATTTTTATTATCTGTCGAAAAATATAAACGGGTATTTATTTTATTATTCTAAAACCTAAGAATTCGTTCGGGTATTTATTTTATTATTATAAAACCTAATAATTCCTTAAAGCGATAATATAATTAGAATATTGATATCTATGAAATCTAAATATAACTATATTTAAGTTTTTTAAAAATCAGAAATAATCATAATTAGTATTGGACTTAATATTTTCCAAAATTATTCATGTTGATATAGTTTCTATATTCATTGAATGAAAATATCTATAAAAATATTTAAAACTTATTTAAATCGTAATTTCCTAAAAAAAATGGGAAATCTAATAATATATTTGGTGATTACTGAAAATGTACATATACCATTCAAGTTCATCTAATGATAAAGTAATTGGAGTTTTGACAATATCGTAAAATGTAAAAATTCCAAAAAAACTTATTTGTATATATATATATATTCGTTTACAGGTTTAAAAGTCAAGATCGTAGGTTTCGTTTTACCCTAAGTTTTTTCCTTTGAAAACATGGCAAACCTTCTATCCAATGCTATTAAAAAATTTGGGAAGAAAGACTATTTTTACGATGTGGACGACCTAAACCTCTTCATTCATGAGTGGAAAATTAACGTCAAAATACTGAGGAAGTTTGAGTTCCGTCATCCTCTTTTCAAATCAACAGACTTGATTGTAGTTGATGATAAGCTATATTTTACAGTATACATCGCGTTTTGATGAACTTCAAAATAAAATTATGTTGCTTAAATATATTTTAATGTAGGGTGAAAAAATTCATGTGACGATGCGTCCTTGTTATCGTGATATCTTTATAACGATCTGGAAGAAGGTGAATGGATAACGTTATCAAGATTTCGAACTAACAGATGGTTGATGGAAACTACAACTACTAGTCCCATACCCACTAGCCACCTAACCATTCACAATCAACAGCGAAAAAACAAACCAATATCCAATAATAATTCAATAATAATCCAATAACATAGCATATGCAATCTCCAAATACCAAATAACAAGAACCATGAAACCAACAACCTAGCAATGTTTCTACTGACTCTACTCTAGCAACCAGCAATGCCAGACAAACATCCAATCAGTCCCTATAACATCCTCCTCCTCATCGCCTCTGATTCCACGATCACACTTTACCTTTACCTTCACCCCAAAACAACAATTGAGATGCGTAAGTATTATCACAAATACTTAGTGAGGCCGTCCTCCCATCTACTAGGTTATACACACAAGCATTTGAGACTCTCAAGTTCAAGCAAACAACAAACACACAACAATTCATCAAACCAGGAAAAATAAGTCTCGGATAGGGCAAGCGGCGATGCTACACCGTGCCGATCGATGCCTCACAACATGGTGCCGATCGATGCCTCACGACTGGTGCCAATCGATGCCTCACGAACTGTGCCGACTGATGCCACTAGTTGATCGATGCTTCTTCTGCAGACACAAACTGCACGAACACGAACGTCGATCCTCCGTCTCAATTCATCTCGAAACCATCTCAACTCACCCAAACACCTCGGAATCCTATAATAAACATGAACGACGAACAAGCAAGCAACACCACAAGCAACAAGAAAAAACCAAACAAAGAGATCTCATGCTTAGATCAACCATGGTCAAGTACTCACCTCTTTGCAGGGAAATTAGACCAAAAGCAACGAATCACACACTCTCAGCAACCTCCTAACACGCTCCTAGCCTTGGATCTTCACTCCCACAGCAAGATCTCCCAAAAACAACTTTGAAATTCACAACTCTCTCAAGAACCTTTAGGAACTGTTTTCTCCTTTCTCTTTCTCTCAAGCGGCGTAAAACAACAAAAACACGACCCTAGGTCCGTTCTCCACTTAAATAACCCGGTTCAATGGTTTCCTAAACCAAACCGAACAGATCGATTAAAAACACAATCTGCTTCAAACCGGAAAATTAGTGTGTCAACCGACACCCCTGGTGTCGATCGACACCCATCCCCAAACAATTTTGGTGCGGGATGTTACAGTTATATGAAAACCAAGGAGGATTCAAAGGTTACAACCAAGGAGGAGGATTCAAGCAAAACAACCTCTCTATAGAAGGACTAATGTAGCCCATCCTCAAGATCAAGTATATCCACCTCAACAGCCTCAACGCAACAAACTATGTACCCAAGCAACAACATCAAGTGTTCCAGCCTCAATTGTGTCCCTCCAGAGTTTCAAACTCCCAGCCAGGAACAAGACTTAAGAGCCTGGCAAAGTGTTGATTGGGCAAACATGGAGATTGAGGCAGCAAACCGATTTGCTGAACTGAACAAGAGGATAGAAGATATTTGCAGTGAACTTCATGCCAAGTTTACACACTGACTTCCAGGATCATGACTATGGAAGTCAACAAGCTTCTACCCCAAAGCATGACCATCACAAGGCAAAGCTATTGTGCAATCTATAGAGTTTGCCAATGCTATCATCTCCATAGTAGAAGAGTTCTACCAACAAGACAGGGGCGTTACCAGACACTGAGGACATTGTACGATCAAGTTGGGAGGATTTTCAACAAAAGAGACTCAGAATAAAATGCCGTTGACTCGACGTACCACTCACATCACTCGACGACGAGTGAGTAATCGAGTACCCGATCGACGGCTTTCAGGAGAAAATCAAACCAGTTACCTCGAAAGAAAAAAGATCTGGTTCATTCCTCCTCCTTACAGCCTCCAACTTTCCCAGGAGATTTAAAAGCATATGGTTGAAAATAATGGATTGTTTGACAAACTAGTTAGAGAGATTGAGCTTTAGATGCCTCTAATAGATGCCTTTGT
>JALLKC010000313.1:0-23317 GCA_024034495.1 Camelina laxa | reverse complement strand
TTGCAATCCCTAAATCGAGATTTTGGTTCGCGGATGTTACACTATAAATCCACTTCTCATTTTTTCTTATTATGTAACTTTACTACTGTTGGTTTAGACTTAAAATTAAGAATTTGATGAAACTTTTGACATGAATATTCGTGTTTAATTATGTTTGGAATGATTATTATATTGTCATTACAAGTTAAATCTAATATCACTATTTTACTAATATAAATATCTTAAAAAGTAGTATGACTTTATCCTTATTAAACTTTTTCTTAGTTTCGACAAAGAGGGTTGAAGGTTATTTTGGTGTACTTAGATGGGTCTGGCCTTAAAGACGCCATAGTAAAGCCTCTACGGCTCTCAAAACTAATATTTAAGCATTCTATATCTCTATAATAATATTGTGACCTTTTGTTTTCCCTCTCAACAAAGAAAAAAAAGTTATTATCATCCATATCCTTTGGTAAGATCTCAATCGATATTTACTTAATTTTTTCGTTTCCTGAATTCTTAGCTTGGAAGTTGAAAGTTTTTCATAAATATTTTTCAGAATTTGTGATGGAAGGTGGAAGTTCTAGGAAACGCAAAGAACTCATGTCAGATTTTGAATCGGAAGATGGAGCAATCGAGAATGTTAAACAAGCGTTTCAAAAATCGAGAGACGTGGTACTAAAGAAAACGACGAGACGTTTCACTACGATCCTTGATATGTTGAAAGATTATATCAAGAAAAAGGAAGAATTTGTTGGTCTAATCTATTAACTTGAAACAATCAATGCTCAAATCTCGCTAATGAATGATATCTTGAAGGGACAAATCGACTTGGTTGCAGAGCGTAACAGGCTAGAAGATGTTAGGGTTGTTATTGAGAAATATGTCAAATAATGTGTTTTTCCTAATATTGATTAGGATAAACTTCGTGTTCCTTTTAGTGGTAAACAATGTTAAGAATTTCATTAAACGTTTGAAGTTCTTGAATAAAAAATTTTATTATCTGTCGAAAAATATAAACGGGGTATTTATTTTATTATTCTAAAACCTAAGAATTCGCTCGGGGTATTTATTTTATTATTATAAAACCTAATAATTCCTTAAAGCGATAATATAAATTAGAGATATTGACCTATCTATGAAATCTAAATATAACTATATTTAAGTTTTTTAAAAATCAGAAATAATCATAAATTAGTATTGGACTTTAATATTTTCCAAAATTATTCATGTTGATATAGTTTCTATATTCATTGAATGAAATATCTATAAAAATATTTAAACTTATTTAAATCGTAATTTCCTAAAAAATAAATGGGAAATCTAATAATATATTTGGTGATTACTGAAAAAATGTACATATACCATTCAAGTTCATCTAATGATAAAGTAATTTGGAGTTTTGACAATATCGTAAAATGTAAAAATTCCAAAAAAAACTTATTTGTATATATATATATATTCGTTTACAAGTTTTAAAAGTCAAGATCGTAGGTTTCGTTTTACCCTAAGTTTTTTCCTTTTTGAAAACATGGCAAACCTTCTATCCAATGCTATTAAAACAAAAATTTGGGAAGAAAGACTATTTTTACGATGTGGACGACCTAAACCTCTTCATTCATGAGTGGAAAATTAACGTCAAAATATTGAGGAAGTTTGAGTTCCGTCATCCTCTTTTCAAATCAACAGACTTGATTGTAGTTGATAATAAGCTATATTTTACAGTATACATCGCGTTTTGATGAACTTCAAAATAAAATTATGTTGCTTAAATATATTTTAATGTAGGGTAAAAAAATTCATGTGACGATGCGTCCTTGTTATCGTGATATCTTTATAACGATCTGGAAGAAGGTGAATGGATAACGTTATCAAGATTCTCACTAACAATGGTTGATGGTAAACTACAACTACTAGTCCCATACCCACTAGCCACCTAACCACATTCACAATCAACAGCGGAAAAACAAACCAATATCCAATAATAATTCAATAATAATCCAATAACATAGCATATGCAATCTCCAAATACCAAATAACAAGAACCATGAAACCAGCAACCTAGCAATGTTTCTACTGACTCTACTCTAGCAACCTAGCAATGCCAGACAACATCCAATCAAGTCCCTAGAACATCCTCCTCCCTAGCGCCTCTGATTCCACGATCACACTTTACCTTTACCTTCACCCCAAAACAACAATTGAGATGCGTAAGTATTATCACAAATACTTAGTGAGGCCGTCCTCCCATCTACTAGGTTATACACACAAGCATTTGAGACTCTCAAGTTCAAGCAAACAACAAACACACAACAATTCATCAAACCAGGAAAAATAAGTCTCGGATAGGGCAAGCGTCGACCGATGCTACACCGGTGCCGATCGATGCCTCACGAACTGGTGCCAATCGATGCCTCACGAACTGGTGCCGACTGATGCCACTAGGTGCCGATCAATGCTTCTTCTGCAGACACGAACTGCACGAACACGAACGTCGATCCTCCGTCTCAATTCATCTCGAAACCGTCTCAAACTCACCCAAACACCTCGGAATCCTATAATAAACATGAAAACGACGAACCCAAGCAAGCAAACACCACAAGCAACAAGAAAAACACCCAAACAAAAGAGATCTCATGCTTAGATCAACCATGGTCAAGCACTCACCTCTTTGCAGGAAGATTTAGACCAAAAGCAACGAATCACACACTCTCAGCAACCTCCTAACACGCTCCTAGCCTTGGATCTTCACTCCCACAGCAAGATCTCCCCAAAAACAACTTGAAATCTCACAAACTCTCTCAAGAACCTTTAGGAACTGTTTTCTCCTTTTCTCTTTCTCTCAAGCGGCGTAAAACAACAAAAAACACGACCCTAGGTCGTTCTCCCACTTAAATAACCCGTTCAATGTTCCTAAACCAAACCGAACCAAATCGATTAAAACACAATCTGGTCAAACCGGAAAATTAGTGGTGTCAACCGACACCCCCTTGGTGTCGATCGACACCCATCCCCAAAAACCAATTTTGGTTCGCGGATGTTACAGTTATATGCAAAACCAAGGAGGATTCAAAGGTTACAACCAAGGAGGAGGATTCAAGCAAAACAACCTCTCCTATAGAAGGACTAATGTAGCCAATCCTCAAGATCAAGTATATCCACCTCAACAGCCTCAACAGCAACACAACTATGTACCCAAGCAACAACATCAAGTGTTCCAGCCTCAATTGTGTCCCCTCCAGAGTTTCAACCTCCCAAGGCCAGGAACAAGACTTAAGAGCCATGATGCAACAAGTGTTGATTGGGCAAACAAATGGAAAGATTGAGGCAGCAAACCGATTTGCTGAACTGAACAAGAGGATAGAAGATATTTGCAGTGAACTTCATGCCAAGTTTGACACACTGACTTCCAGGATTATGACTATGGAGAGTCAACAAGATTCTACCCCAAAGCATGACCATCACAAGGGCAAAGCTATTGTGCAATCTATAGAGTTTGCCAATGCTATCAATCTCCATAGTAGAAGAGTTCTACCAACAAGACAGAGGGCGTTACCAGACACTGAGGACATTGTAGATCAAGTTGGGAGGATTTTCACAAAGAAGAGACTCAGAAAAAATGCCGTTAACTCGACGTACCACTCGACCACTCACTCGACCGAGTGAGTATCGAGTACCCGATCGAGCGGCTTCTCAGGAGAAAATCAAACCAGTTACCTCGAAAGAAAAAGAGTCTGGTTCATTCCTCCTCCTTACAAGCCTCACTACCTTTCCCAGGAAGATTTAAGAAGCATATGGTTGAAAAATACATGGCATTTTTGACAAACTAGTTAGAGAGATTGAGCTTAGGATGCCTCTAATAGATGCCTTTGTATGATCCCTCCTTACCAAAAATTCTTGAAAGATGCTGTGATGGAAAGGATCAAAGAAGTTCAAGGGATGGTGATTCTTAGCCATGAGTGTAGTGCCATAATCCAAAAGCAAGTGAATCCTCAAAAGCTAAGAGATCCTGGTTTCCTTCACTCTACTTTGCTCTATAGGCCCCTTAACCTTCAACAGATGCCTTTGTGATTTGGGAGCCTCAGTAAGCCTAATGCCTCTATCAGTTGCTAAGCGCCTAGGGTTACAAGGTATAAGCCATGCAACATATCCCTGATCTTAGCTGATAGATCAATAAGACTACCACATGGTGTTTTGGAAAATCTACCAGTTAGAGTTGGAGCAGTGGAAGTCCCAACAAACTTTGTAGTCTTGGAAATGGATGAAGAACCAAAAGATCCTTTGATCTTGGGGGACCTTTCCTAGCTACAGCAGGAGCAATAATTGATGTGAGACAAGGGAAGATTGATCTCAACTTGGGAGGACCTCAAAATGACATTTAACATTGTAGAGGCTATGAAGAAACCAACAATTGGAGGATCTTTTGGGTTGAGAGTTGGACAAATTATCAGGAGAATTGATGAAGAACTAGCAGAACAAGATCACCTTAGAACTGCTTTGACCAAAAGTTTGAGAGGAAGGGTCATCATAAATAAACCAAGGCCTATGAGGGATATTGGACTCCTCTAGAGAATCAGACCATCAAGAGGTTTTTTGAGGGTTACCGCAATAAGAGAGAAGTTCTGGTCAGTTCAAATAGCAAATACAGAGAGTCGATGTAACACCCGCAAACCATTTTCTGGAATTTTGGTGAGGGTGTCGATCGACACCACAGAGGAGTGTCGATCGACACCAGTTGTGGCCGGTTTGGTCGGTTCAATTTCAATTATCGTTTGGTTCGGTTTGGTTTTAGGAAACCATTGAACCGGGTTATTTAAGTGGATTTCGACACAAGGGTTTGGAAGTTTATTTTGTCGCCGCTTTGTTGTTTTGAGAGAAAGGAGAGAAAAACCTTGTTCCTGAGTTTTTGAAAGAGATTGGTGAGATTCCTGGCTGTTCTTGAGAGTTTTGGAAGCTAGGAAGGATCTAGAAGCTTTCTAGGAAGGTTGGATTCGTTGCTATTGGTCTGAATCTTCCTGCAAAAGAGGTGAGTGCATGACCATGGCTTATCTAAGCTAAGATTTTCTAGTTTCTATGTGATTTGGTGCTTATGTGGTTGTTTCCTTGAGTTCCCTATGCTTTTTCGTTGCTATCTGGGCTGGGTTTGGCTTCTGGGAGTGCAAGGAGCGGAATGGAGGAGATTGGAGGCGAGATTCGGAGTTTCTGATCGAGGGAAATCGCTGCTCGATATCGGTGTCGGTCGACACCAGTTGGGGTGTCGGTCGACACCACGCGCGAGACGGCTCGGGACTTTGGCGAGTGTCGTTCGATGCCATGTGGAGGCGTCGGTCGACACAAACTAGGGTTTTCGGGAGTGTCGGGCAGGGTGTCGGTCGACACCAGTTTGCGTCGGTCGACACCAGATAGTCAGTGACGATCGACACCATCTGGTGTCGGTCGACACCCTTGTTCAGTTGCGATGGATGTTGCATGCGTTGTATATTGCCTGGTTTGTTTTATTGATTGTTGTTTGTGGCTTGTAGAGATCTTATTGCTTGTGTGTATAGCCCAGTAGATGGGAGGATTGCCTCACTGAGTGTTTATCAAATACTCATGCATCTCAATTTGTGTTTGTGGTGCAGGTAAAGGCAAAGTGTGATCGTGGAATCAAAGGCAATGAAGAGGAGGATGTTCTAGGGACTCGATTGGATGTTGTCTGGCATTTGCTAGGGTGCTAGAGTTGAGTCATTAGAAACATTGCTAGGTTGCTGGTTCCATGTTTCTTGTTGTTTGGTATTGATTATTGCTTTGCTATAGTATTGGTTTATTATTGGTTATTATTGGTTATCGATTATGTTTTCCGCTGTTGAATGTGTTGTGGTTAGGTGGCTAGTGGGTATGGGACCACTAGCTGTAGTTGTTTTCATATATTATATTTATTATTTATTTATTAAAAAAAAAAAAAAAAAGGTTGGTCGTTTCATTTTGGTATCAGAGCCCTTACGGTTCTAGGTTTGGGTTCACTAGGTTTCTGTTGTAGATGTTTGGGATTGCATGTCTTGATTGATTATGTGAGTTAGTCAATTGTGTGTGGCATGGAGTCTTAGAACATCCTCTTCGAGCCGAGTGTGTGATTCCACGGTGAGTTATGTTTCTGTGTAATAATAGAAATTGTTTGCTTAGCCTTCTGTTCATGGTAGTGCAGATGTTAGAGAGGGTGCTGTGGCTGGTCGAGGTCGTGGACGCGGACGTGGTCGTGGACGCGGACGTGGTCGTGGTAGGGGCAGAGTCCCAGTGGTTAGTGAGACCGAGGACCAGAGTGTGACAGCTGAGGGTGTTGGCGAGTCGCAGGGGTTCCGGGGGATTCCGTGAGTGTGGCAGGAGGGGCGGTGTTGATGCTCCAGTGGCCGGTGATGCTAGGGTCCCGGGTGTGGGGTCCCAGCGGGTGGAGTCCCTGGTGTTGACCTTGCGGCTTTGCTAGCACAGGTGTTAGAGCGGTTACCACCAGTGGTACCGGCTCAGGCTCGGGTAGTGCCACCAGTGGTGGCGGAGGAGCGGCAGCCAGTGGCTGCGGATGCGGGGGTCCATGCTCGTTATCTCAGCATGTTGACAGAGATGGGTCGGTTGCGCACTGAGCAGTTTTCAGGAGGTGTAGATCCTACTGCTGCGGATGCGTGGAGGACGAGAGTGGAACGTAACTTCCACACTCTGAGATGTCCTGAGGAGTTTTGGGTGGACATAGGGGTCTACTTTTTGAGTGGTGATGCTGAGTTGTGGTGGAGATCTGTGGCTGCTAGAGGGTGCAGCGGGAGATGACTGGGCTGACTTCGTTTTGGAGTTCAACCGCAAGTATTTTCTAGAGAGGCATTGGATCGTTTGGAGGTGCAGTTCCTTCAGTTGTCTCAGGGGACACGGTCAGTGCGGGAGTTGGACTTGGAGTTCAGTCGACTTCTTTGTTATGGAGGTCGGGCTATGGAGCCTGAGGAGGCTCAGATCAGGAGGTTCTTGAGGGCTCTACGTGATGACTTGAGAGTTCACTGTAGAGGGAGGAGTTATGCTACGCGTGCAGAGCTGGTTGAGACTGCAGCAGAGATTGAGGAGGATATCCGGGCGCAGTCAGTGGTGGTAGCTCCAGCAGTTCAGCCTAGTAAGGCTCAGCAGCACGGTGGTTCTAGTAGGGGCGGTAGGCATGCTCAGGGAACCAAGAGGAAGTGGGAGGCTACGCAGAAGCCGAGTGGTGCGGGTTGCTTCGGTTGTGGGAGCAGGGACCACAGGGTTGCCAGTTGTCCCAAGAGGAGTGTTCCGACGGCAGGACCTCGAGTGTGTTATCATTGTAGGGAGACAGGGCACATCAAGCCTTTTTGTCCCAAACTGCAGCCGGCAGCAGTGGCAGCGTTGCAGCAGGTGCAGCCTGGGGGTCAGCAGGTGGCACGGATTGAGCAGGGGCCTCGGGTTTACACGACAGTGGAGACTGGTGGAACCAGTGCCGGGGCGATCACAGGTATAATTTCTGGTACTTAATCTTTGTGAATTTTTAGTAGGGTCAGATTTTATGTTCCTGTGATAAAGTGTTAGGTTCTCAACACATGAGGTTTGTGTAGGGACCTTGTTGGTGGGCGGGTTTAGTCCCACGTTATGTTTGATTCTGGAGCTTCGCATAGCTTCATTACTCCAGAGTGTGCAGAGTGTGCGGGGATCAGCGGGATCCTGGAGAGCGCACAGGAGTTGTTAGAGTTGCGGGAGGCAAGTTCCTGAGAGTTATTGGACGAGCTAGAGGAATTGATATTCAGATCGCAGGGGAGTCATGGCCAGCGGATTTGCTTATCAGTCCCGTGGAGCTGTATGATGTTATTCTCGGGATGGATTGGATGCATCGGCATATGGTGCATTTAGATTGCTATCGGGGTAGAGTGGAGTTTGAGCGACCAGGAGGGAAGTTGGTTTTTTCAGGGTATTAGACCGACTTCAGGGAGTCTCGTGATCTCAGCCATTCAGGCTGGGAAGATGATCGAGAAGGGCCGTGAGGCTTATTTGGTCACTATATCTATGCCAGAGTCAGTGGGGAAGTCTACGGTTAGCGGTATTCCAGTAGTGGAGGAGTTTGAGGATGTGTTTCAGTCTCTGCAAGGATTACCACCATCTCGGTCGGATCCTTTTACCATTGAACTGGAACCGGGGACGACACCGTTATCCAAGGCTCCTTACAGGATGGCTCCAGCAGAGATGGCAGAGCTGAAGAAGCAGCTAGAGGATTTATTGAGTAAGGGATTCATCCGTCCTAGTGTGTCACCGTGGGGAGCGCCGGTGTTGTTTGTCAAGAAAAAGGATGGGAGTTTCCGGTTGTGTATTGATTACAGGGGTTTGAACCGGGTCACTGTGAAGAACAAGTACCCTCTCCCGAGGATTGACGAGTTGTTGGATCAGTTGAGGGGTGCTACTTGGTTCTCCAAGGTGGATCTGGCATCGGGTTATCATCAGATACCGATAGATGAGGCAGATGTGAGGGAAGACTGCTTTCAGGACGAGGTATGGGCATTATGAGTTTGTGGTGATGCCTTTCGGGTTGACTAACGCACCAGCAGCGTTTATGAGATTGATGAACAGTGTATTTCAGGAGTTTCTGGATGTATCTGTCATCATTTTCATCGACGATATCCTGGTTTACTCTAAGAGTCCTGAGGAGCATGCAGTGCATTTGAGGGCAGTTATGGAGAAGCTGCGGGAGCAGAAGTTGTTTGCCAAGTTGAGCAAGTGTAGTTTCTGGCAGCGTGAGATGGGCTTTCTGGGTCACATTGTTTCTGTAGAAGGGGTTTCTGTAGATCCAGAGAAGATTCAGGCTATTAGGGATTGGCCTAGACCGCAGAATGCCACAGAGATCAGGAGTTTCCTTGGATTGGCAGGTTACTACAGGAGATTTGTGCAGGGGTTTGCAAGCAGAGCACGTCCTATGACTAAGTTGACAGGGAAGGATGTTCCTTTTGTCTGGTCAGAAGAGTGTGAGGAAGGCTTTGCAAGCCTGAAGGAGATGTTGACTACTGCGCCAGTGTTGGCTTTGCCTGAGCAGGGAGAACCCTATGTGGTTTATACAGATGCATCTAGAGTTGGGTTGGGTTGTGTTCTGATGCAGCATGGGAAGGTGATTGCTTATGCTTCGCGGCAGTTGCGGGTGCATGAAGGCAACTATCCTACTCATGATTTGGAGATGGGTGCTGTAGTTTTTGCCCTGAAGATTTGGAGATCTTATCTTTATGGTGCAAAGGTACATGTGTTCACAGATCATAAGAGCCTGAAGTATATATTCACTCAGCCTGAGTTGAATTTGAGACAGAGGCGGTGGATGGAGCTTGTGGCAGATTATGATTTGGAGATAGCCTATCATCCTGGTAAGGCTAACACGGTTGCAGATGCTCTGAGTCGGAAGAGGGTAGCTTCGGCTCAGGAGCAGGAGATGGAGTCTCTGGTAGGGGAGATCAGTGCTTTGAGCTTATGTGCTGTTTCACAGGAACCGTTGGGTTTGGAAGCAGTAGATAGAGCAGATCTTCTGAGTAGAGTGCGGTTGGCTCAGGAGAAGGATTTGGGGCTAGTGAATGCCTCTAAGGATGTGGGTTCAGAGTATCAGGTCTCAGATAATGGTACTATCTTGGTGCACGGTCGTGTGTGTGTGCCCAAGGATGAGGAGTTGAGACAGGAGATTCTGAGAGAGGCTCATGCGAGCAAGTTATCCATTCATCCAGGAGCGACCAAGATGTACCGTGACCTCAAGAGGTACTATCATTGGGTCGGGATGAAGAAGGATGTGGCTAGTTGGGTTTCGAGGTGCGATGTATGTCAGCTAGTGAAGGCTGAGCATCAGGTTCCTGGCGGGTTACTGAAGAGTTTACCCATTCCTGAGTGGAAGTGGGATATGATCACTATGGATTTCGTGGTAGGATTGCCAGTGTCACGGACCTTTGATGCTATTTGGGTCATTGTGGACCGGTTGACTAAGTCAGCACATTTTCTGGCCATTAAGAAGACTGATGGAGCAGCGGTCTTGGCTAAGAAGTATGTGAGGGAGATAGTCAGGTTGCATGGGGTGCCAGCAAGCATTGTGTCTGATAGGGATTCTAAGTTCACTTCGGTGTTCTGGAAGGCATTTCAGGCAGAGATGGGCACTAAGGTGCATATGAGTACAGCTTATCATCCCCAGACTGATGGACAGTCAGAGAGGACGATCCAGACGCTGGAGGATTTGCTGAGGATGTGTGTGCTGGATTGGGGTGGCCATTGGGCAGATCATCTGAACCTGGTAGAGTTTGCTTACAACAACAGCTATCAGGCAAGTATTAAGATGGCTCCTTATGAGGCTCTGTATGGGAGGCCATGTCGTACACCATTATGCTGGACTCAGGTGGGGGAGAGGAGCATGTTTGGTGCTAGTTTTGTTCAGGAGACCTCAGAGAAGATTCGGGTTCTCAAGCTGAACATGAAGGAGGCTCAGGATAGGCAGAGGAGTTATGCAGATAGGAGGAGGAGAGATCTTGAGTTTCAGGTAGGAGACAGAGTGTACCTCAAGATGGCCATGTTGCGGGGTCCGAACAGGTCATTGTCAGAGACTAAGTTGAGTCCGAGGTATATGGGTCCATTCAGAGTGATTGAGCGGATTGGACCAGTGGCATATAGATTGGAGTTACCTGAGGTGATGCGTGCATTCCATAAGGTTTTCCATGTGTCTATGTTGCGGAAGTGTCTCCGTGAGGGAGAGGAGGTGTTGGCTAAGATTCCTGAGGATCTTCAGCCTAACATGACTTTGGAGGCGAGACCAGTGAGGGTTCTCGAGAGGAGGATCAAGGAACTTCGGAAGAAGAAGATTCCTTTGATGAGAGTCCTTTGGGACTGTGATGGTGTTGAGGAGCAGACTTGGGAGCCTGAGGCAAAGATGAAGGCAAGGTTCAAGAAGTGGTATGAGAAGCAAGCCGCGACTTGAGCTTGTTTAGCCGGGTCCCATCTGTAATCCGTGGCTGGAGCGGGAATGGAGTATTCCAGCCCATCTCTCTTGTTACTCGGTCGCTTGGGGTGGTTGGTTGTGCGACTCAGTAACAAGATGAGGTGGTGTTTGGGGTACAAAGTTTCCGTGAGGCGGGGTTGTGAAGAGAAGTTTCCAAAAGTGGAAAGTTTCCAAAAATGGAAGGTGCTAAATATGGAAAGTTTTATGGGAGTTAGAATTTGTCCATTTTAGCGGTGGAGAGCCTTAAAGGGGCTTGAGTGTGGCCTTAGTGGTGGACTTTTGAGTCAGTGTGCCCGTGTGTGGCGGTCTTTTTAGACATTGTGGGGTCTTCGTGACGGGCTTTTAGCCAGAGTGTCTTTGTGACGGTCCTCTTTAGGACATTTGTGTGGCCTTGGTGGCGGTCCTTTTTAGGACGTTTGTTTGGCCTTTGTGGCGGGCTGTTTAGCCAGAGTGCCTTGGTGGCGGTCCTCTTTAGGACATTTGTTTGGCCTTGGTGGCGGTCCTCTTTAGGACATTTGTGTGGCCTTGGTGGCGGTCCTTTTTAGGACGTTTGTTTGGCCTTTGTGGCGGGCTGTTTAGCCAGAGTGTCTTTGTGACGGTCCTTCGGGACAGATGGTCTTTGTGACGGTCCTTCGGGACAGATGGCCTTTGTGGCGGGCTGTTTAGCCAGAGTGCCTTGGTGGCGGTCCTTTTAGGACATTTGTTTGGCCTTGGTGGCGGTCCTCTTTAGGACATTTGTTTGGCCTTGGTGGCGGTCCTCTTTAGGACATTTTGTTTGGCCTTGGTGGCGGTCCTCTTTAGGACATTCTGTTTGGCCTTTGTGGCGGCCCTTGGGGCGTATATGATCCTTGTGTGGTCATGAGGTATTCCAGTGAGGGAATATGTGGTTGGTAGGACATTGAGATGTTTTACGCGAGCCACGGGAAGGAAACCTGGATAGGGATAGGACTCGGACGTGTTCAGAATCGTTTGCTCGCGACTCTTGGGGGACTTAGGTTCTCCTAGTACTGCCATTTTCAGAGACTTTGTGGCTTGAAAGAATGGTTGGTATATCGACTTCGGATGACGATCCGGGGGCGCGCTGTAGGGTGGCAACCCGAGAGACGAGTTTGGACTTTTCCTTATATATTATGGCATGCGGGCTTCGGCCTGATGAGGAGCCAACATTTGGCATGCAGACTTAGGTCTGATGAGGAGCCAATAAAAACTCAAGGTTTAGGCCTATGAGTAAAGGAAAGTCCAAAAAGTCAAGAGCAAATGACGCCTGGAGCGTGAGTCTATCGCCTAGAGGAGACCTTCTGTAGATCGGTCGGAGGAGTGCGGGCCGTGGAGACGGTTGCACGGGAGTCCTTGACTGATGGTTGTTCGAGATTCGAGGACGAATCTAGATTGGTGGGGGAGAATTGTAACACCCGCAAACCATTTTCTGGGAATTTTGGTGAGGGTGTCGATCGACACCACAGAGGGAGTGTCGATCGACACCAGTTGTGGCCGGTTTGGTCGGTTCAATTTCAATTATCGTTTTGGTTCGGTTTGGTTTTAGGAAACCATTGAACCGGGTTATTTAAGTGGATTTCGACACAAGAAGGGTTTTGGAAGTTTATTTTGTCGCCGCTTTGTTGTTTTTGAGAGAAAGGAGAGAAAAAAACCTTGTTCCTGAGTTTTTGAAAGAGCTTGGTGAGATTCCTGGCTGTTCTTGAGAGTTTTGGAAGCTAGGAAGGATCTAGAAGCTTTCTAGGAAGGTTGGATTCGTTGCTATTGGTCTGAATCTTCCTGCAAAGAGGTGAGTGCATGACCATGGCTTATCTAAGCTAA
Source organism: Camelina laxa (assembly GCA_024034495.1). Taxonomy (NCBI): domain Eukaryota; kingdom Viridiplantae; phylum Streptophyta; class Magnoliopsida; order Brassicales; family Brassicaceae; genus Camelina; species Camelina laxa. Next base: position 10,557 of record JALLKC010000313.1, on the reverse strand, counting down.
GATTTTCTAGTTTCTATGTGATTTGGTGCTTATGTGGTTGTTTCCTTGAGTTCCCTATGCTTTTTCGTTGCTATCTGGGCTGGGTTTGGCTTCTGGGAGTGCAAGGAGCGGATTGGAGGAGATTGGAGGCGAGATTCGGAGTTTCTGATCGAGGGAAATCGCTGCTCGATATCGGTGTCGGTCGACACCAGTTGGGGTGTCGGTCGACACCAACGCGAGGACGGCTCGGGACTTTGGCGAGTGTCGTTCGATGCCATGTGGAGGCGTCGGTCGACACAAACTAGGGTTTTCGGGAGTGTCGGGCAGGGTGTCGGTCGACACCAGTTTGGCGTCGGTCGACACCAGATAGTCAGTGACGATCGACACCATCTGGTGTCGGTCGACACCCCTTGTTCAGTTGCGATGGATGTTGCATGCGTTGTATATTGCCTGGTTTGTTTTATTGATTGTTGTTTGTGGCTTGTAGAGATCTTATTGCTTGTGTGTATAGCCCAGTAGATGGGAGGATTGCCTCACTGAGTGTTTATCAAATACTCATGCATCTCAATTTGTGTTTGTGGTGCAGGTAAAGGCAAAGTGTGATCGTGGAATCAAAGGCAATGAAGAGGAGGATGTTCTAGGGACTCGATTGGATGTTGTCTGGCTTTTGCTAGGGTGCTAGAGTTGAGTCATTAGAAACATTGCTAGGTTGCTGGTTCATGTTCTTGTTGTTTGGTATTGATTATTGCTTGCTATAGTATTGGTTTATTATTGGTTATTATTGGTTACTGATTATGTTTTCCGCTGTTGAATGTGTTGTGGTTAGGTGGCTAGTGGGTATGGGACCACTAGCTGTAGTTGTTTTCATATATTTTATTTATTATTTATTTAAAAAAAAAAAAAAAAGGTTGGTCGTTTCACTCGACCACCTACTCGAGCATACTCGACCGAGCACCAAAACCACTCGACGAGTGCACTGCCGAGTCCTCCAAATGACTGGTCTGAACTGAAAGCACCAAAGTAGAGCTAAAACATCTCCCATCTGGGCTAAGGTACATTTTTCTAGGTGAGAACTTACTTATCATGTGATAGGGAATGTTAATTGAGTAAGGAAGAACTTGATTTGCTAGTTGTTGAGCTAAGGAAGTATAGAAAAGCTATTGTTATACTTGGATGACATTTAAAGAATTTCACCTAGTCTCTGCATGCATAGAATCACCTTGAAAATGAATCCTACTCTAGTATTGAACCTCAAAGAAGGCTTAACCCCAACCTAAAGGAAGTAGTCAAAAAAGAGATTCTTAAATTGCTGGAGCTGGTGTGATCTATCATATTTCTGATAGTATTGGGTCTCACCTGTTCATTGTGTCCCTAAAAAAGGAAGAATCATTGTAATAAAGAATGATCATGATGAGTTAATTTCCACTAAAACCATAACAGACATAGAATGTGCATTGATTACAGGAAGGTTAATTCTGCTACTAGGAAAGATTATTTTCCTCTTCCATTTAATTATCAAATGTTGGAAAGATTAGCTAATCATACCTATTACTGTTTCTTGGATGGATACACTGGATTTTTTTCCAAATTCCTATTCATCCTAATGATCAAGAGAAGACACATTCACAGTCCATATGGTACTTTTGCCTATAGAATGAATGCCATTGGATTATGTTATGCTCCAGCAACTTTTCAAAGATGCAAGATGTCTATCTTCTCTGATTTTATTGAGGATGTGGTTGAACTTTTTATGGATAACTTCTCTGTCTATGGAGACTCTTTCTCTTCTTGTCTTGCTAATCTATGCAGGGTTTTAAGAGATGTGAGGAGACAAATCTAGTCTTGAATTGGGAAAAGTGTCACTTCATGGTTGAAGAATGGATAGTTCTTGGTCATAAGATTTCAGAGAAGGGTATTGAAGTTGGCAAAGCAAAGATTGAAGTCATGGTTCAACTTCAACCACCAAAAAACAGTCAAGGACATAAGAAGCTTCCTTTCATGCTGGGTTTTATAGAAGATTCATCAAGGACTTCTCAAAGATAGCTAGGCCATTGACAAGGTCGCTTTGTAAGGGAGACTGAGTTCAACTTTGATGAAGATTGCTTGAAGGCTTTCAAGGAGATCAAGGCTGCTTTGATATCAGCTCCAATAGTCCAAGCTCCAAACTGGGATCTTCCATTTGAGATTATGTGTGATGCTTCGAACTTTGCAGTCGGAGCAGTTCTAGGACAAAAAAAGATAAGAAGCTGCATGTGATTCACTATGCAAGTAGAACCTTGGAGGAAACTCAAGGAAGATATTCAACAACAGAGAAAGAGCTCCTAGCAGTGGTGTTTTACCTTTGAAAAATTCAGAAGTACTTAGTAGGGTCCAGGGTAATTGTGTGACTGATCATGCTGCTTAGGCACATCTACTCAAAGAAAGACACAAAACCAAGGTTGTGAGATGGATTTTGCTTCTCCAAGAGTTGACATGGAAATAGTGGATAAAAAGGGATAGAGAATGGAGTAGCAGATCATTTGTCCAGGATGAGGGTAGAAGAGGAGATTCCAATTGATGATTCAATGCCTGAGGAGAAACTGATGCTAATTGGGACAACTTGGCCTACAACTCGACCAACTACTCGAATAGGCACTCGGCCGAGTATGTTTGGGCACTCGATCGAGCAGGATGAGATGGAGGAGTGGATGGAACTTGAAAGTGAAGATTCTGCCTTGGTATGCTGACATAGTCAATTACAAAGTGTGTGAAGAAATCCCAGCAGACATGGACCCTTATAAGATGAAGAATCTCCTCAAGGACATCAATGGATACTATTGGGATGAACCTTACTTATACAAGAAGGGATCAGATGGACTGTTTAGAAGGTGTATAGCAGAGAATGAAGTTGAAGGAGTGTTAGGACATTGCCATGGTTCTACTTATGGAGGCCATTTTGCAACTTTCAAGACAGCCCAGAATGTCTTACAAGCTGGTCTATGGTGGCCTACATTATTCAAGGACACTCACAAGTTCATTACAAAGTGTGATGCTTGCCAAAGAATGGGGAATATCACAAGAAGGAATGAGATGCCCCAAAATCCAATTCTTGAGGTTGAGATATTTGATGTGTGGGGAATTGATTTCATGGGACCTTTTAATCCTCCTTCAAATGGGAATGTCTACATATTAGTAGCAGTGGACTATGTCTCCAAGTGGGTGGAAGCTATTGCTAGCCCCACTAATGATCACAAATTGGTTCTTAAACTCTTCAAGACCATAATCTTCCCAAGGTATGGAATTGTAAGAGCTGTGATTAGTGATGGAGGAACACACTTCATCAACAAGATCTTTGAGGAAATGCTAAGGAAATATGGAGTTAAGCACAAAGTGTCTACAGCTTACCATCCTCAAACAAGTGGGCAAGTTGAAGTGTCAAACAAACAAATCAAGGCCATTCTATCAAGAATAGTAGGAGCAACAAGAAAGGATTGGTCTAGTAAACTTGATGAAACACTTTGGCCTATAGACCAGCTTTCAAAACACCTATAGGAAGAACACCATTCCAGCTTGTGTACGGAAAGTCTTGCCATCTCCCAGTTGAAGTTGAGTATAAAGCTTTATGGGAAATCAAACTTTTGAACTTGGATCTAGAGACAGCACAAGCTAAGAGAAGCCTTGATTTTCATGAACCTGAGGAGATCAGATTGGAAGCTTATGAAAACTCCAAAATCTACAAGGAAAGAACTAAGGCCTTCCATGATAAAAGATTCTCATCAAGGACCTAAAGGCTGGAGACCAAGCCTTGCTTTACAATTCAAGACTCAGGTTATTCCTGGGAAGTTGAAAAGTAGATGGGGAGGTCCTTTTGAAATAAAAGAAATTTTACCATTTGGAGCTGTCACACTTCTCAACAAAGATGGTAGTGAGTTTACAGTTAATGGTTAGAGAGTTAAGAAGTATTTGGGAGAAAATGATACACATGAGAAGTGCACAATGCTTCTCAAGGATGCTCCTCAAGCTTGAAAATCTAGAAGAAGTCAAGCTTAGTGACTTTAAACAAGCTCACTAGGGGAAGTCCCTAAGTATCTCTGTTTATATTGCTTAGGATTATTGGTATTTTGATTTTTGTTTTGGTGTTTTCATGGTCAGGGAAGCAAGGGAGTCTAAATAGAAGAAGAAAAGGAGACTCGCAATCCAACTTGACCCCCCCCCCCCACTCGACCGAGCACTCGACCGAGTACCAGTCGATGGCCATAGTCGAGTTGCCCCAATCTCCTCCTCCAAGTCAACAACAAGACCCCCACTACACTTATGAGAGCATGAATGAGGATTTGGATAGCTTCTTCCACAATCCATGAGGTAACACTATCACCTTCCTTGTAAATACCATTGCATATCATGTTGTGTTTTGTTTTAGTCTTGAATCCTCTTACAAATTTCTCTCACACAGAGGACTGTGTGATTTAAGTTTGGGAGAGGGTTTGAGATAGTATTTGATGTTTTGTTTTGTTTTCTTATTTCAAATTTTTAGCATCATCATGTTAGTATTTGCATTACATCTAATGCATAGAAAAACCCTAAAAATTTGAAAAATTTTACAAAAATCTTAGGATCTTGTAGTTTGCATTACAAAAATCATAGAAAAACCCTAAAAATTTTACAAAAATTTTACAAGAGTGTTCATGTAGTTTGCATTGCATATTAGGATCTTGTTTAGCATGTTTCATGTAGGACTGTTTAATATTTGCATTAGGGATCTACGATGAGCTTTGCCTTGTTAGCTTGCTTAATTCACTAAACTAGGATCAATGCCCAAGTTAATAGTACTTTTGATGCTAGTTGAGTGGTTAGAAGCATAAGATTGAACCAAGCCTTGAATTCCTGCATTGTATTTGGTCTAAATTGAAGCATGTTGTGATTTGAAGCCATTTCCTATTTATAAGAACCTAATATTGACTTTCAAATATCAACTTGTGCATTGCTTTAAACTCATGGATACCATATACATACTTGGATCATCTTTTTCCTTTTACCACTCTTGTTGATCCAAGTAGCTGATTTCCTCACTAAGAATCAGTTTCCCTACCCTTAACCTATCCTTCTTTCAAGCCAAATTTATTCTTGAGTGTGTAAGGCCTATTTTGGGATTGAGCTTGGTAGAATATGTTATGTTTGAACTGACAAGAGTAAGACCTTGTGTAGTTCTAGTTTGCATTTTTCAAACTAGATAGGACTAGGTGGTTTACTTGTTGGGTTTGGACTTGGTTGTTTTGAAAAGAAAAGAGGAAAGAGAGAAAGAAAAGGTTAGAGTCTTTAGGAGGGGATGTGTTTAAGAAAAATCAAAAGTCTAGTGAAAGAATGGGAAGTATAAGATTGTTAAAGATGGTTCTAGTTAAAGAAAGAAAGAAAGAAAAAGAGAGTATAGCAAAATGCTTGTATGTCTTAAGAATAAGAAGAAAAGAGAACCATAGCAAATAAGAAAGAATCCCCCATTCCACTAGAAAGATCAAATAAGGAACCTCTCCTAAGGCTTAAAATTAAAAGAAAAAAGGGTGAAAGAGAAGTGAAGAAGATAAAGGGTAGAACTAGGATCATTTGGGTTTAGATTGATAGGATGAATACTTTGGGTGCCTTTGGGTAGACAAGGTTTTGTTCTTGTATGTGTCTAAGTGTTCTTACCTTTAGCCTTCTTCTAAAGCTCAATCCATTTTTTATGAGAGAATCTTGATATTGATAAGCCCTACTCTAAAAAAAGACCATCATTGTCTCTAAACCTTTATTACCAAGCCAAATGAGTTTAAGCATTGCATAAGATTGATTCATGTTCTTGATTAATGAATATTAAAGGAAATGGTTGATTTGAATGCATGTGGACATCTAAGGCTCAAATCACTAAAGGTTGTGATAGGCTTGTCTAAAATCTTTAAGTACAGCTCATTCAACTTGCATCATAGTACTAGTAACTTGGACATTGATTCTAGCTGGTTTATTGGCAAGCTTTAAGAGCTGGGATCCCACTTTCAAACCTCACCTACCTTCTTATGTCTTGTTTATTTGCTTGAGGGCAAGCAAAGACTAAGTTTGGGGGTGTTGATGTTCATATATTTTACCCTGTTTTCCCTTAGTATTTTCACCTCTTTTGCATCATTTGCTATCTAGTTTAGCCATTATTGCATAGCTTTTAGGACTGTTCATGCATTAGAGTATAGTTGCATTGCATTTGCATATTTTCTTGCATAAGCAGGTGATTTTGGAGCCAAAGGAGCATGGAAGCAATGCTGAAGAGGAGTGAAGCAATCAAGAGAAGAGAAAAGGGAGTTAGAGCTGAAGAATCAAGGTCCGGAGTTCCACTCGACCGCCCACTCGACCAGACACTCGACCGTGTGCGGAGAAGGACTCGACCGAGTGGAAGAAGCACAAGAAGAGCCAACTCCGACGGTCACTCGACCGAGCACCTGGTCGAGTTGACCAAGCCGCCTAGCTATTTTGTCTTTTAGCATTTTTAGGGCTTCCACTATTTTTTCTATAAAAGAGCATTGTACCCTTCAGCCACCAAGAGAGCCACCTTAGAGAAAATCTATAAACCTAGTTTTTACCCTTTTGGGAATTTATGCTTTTTGCTTTTTACATTTCTTAGACTTTGTTCTACTTTTGAAGGAGAAAACAAGTGATTTCTTCATACTTGTTTGTTCAATAACTCTCAAAGTATAAAGAATTCGAGTTTGATTCCTTCTTCAATATTGTAGATCTCTGCTTTATCTTTCTAATGATGCAAAGTTTCGTCATTTTCGGGTTTATAACTTTGTTCATCATGTTTAGAATTTGTGAGTAGTTTGCTTAGGATCTTGAGGATGGGTTAGGCTGGATTTTGGTTGTGGTTTGTTTAGCTACGTCAAGCTTGTTTGTTATAGATCTCTTCTAGGCTAGATATACTCTATGTTAATCCTATAACCGAGAGGGTAGGGTTTGATTTTAAGCTTCTTAGCATCACACCAATGTCTAGGTTGTTAGATAAGGCTAGATCTAGAGATTATCATTAGACATGCTAAGAGATAAGATATCTTGTTTGATTTTTGACATAAATGATATGTTGCTTAATGCTTGCTTGTATAAGTTTTTTGCTATGTGAGAACTAGTCTAGAAATATATGAGCTTGATTGTTTTTGCCATGAGAGTGGATTAACATGTTCTAGGAGATCATTGTCTAGAGATTAGCTCATGTTGTTTGAGATTTGTTGACCAAGTTAGATGACCATAATCCATAATCCAGCCCATGAATCCCTCCTCAAGACCTTCCTTGTCTATTGATTTCGTAGTCTAAATCTTGTTGTTGCTCGTTGTTTGATTTACTTTTGTCTTGCTCTGTTTTGTTTGCATTGCTCTGTTTCTCGCATTTGTCAACTCGACCCTGTACTTGATCGCACACTCGATCGAGTGCTTGCTCGAGTTCATCCCCAGAACTCTTGTTTATGCTTTGTGTTTGTCCTGTCTCATTTCCTGTTTCATTGTAGTTTCATTTTCTGTTGCATTCATTTAGTTTTGTGTTCAATCCTGTTCATTACTTGCCTTACATTAGTTCTTTACTTGTCTTGCATTACTATAGTTTCAGTTTCTGTTTCATTGCATTGTTGTTTAGATCATTATGTTCTCTTTACTTTTAGCATCTAGTCTTATTAGCTTTTACATTCTGCATTTTACATTCATCATTAGGTTGTTAGTGACAAACATCCTACATATTTGGCTTGACTTAGACAAATATTCATATCCTGATTTCTTGCATAACACTCATTTAGGATTGACATCTCTTATACTACAACAGCATAAGGGAAATTGAAACTCCTTGCATTCCACCTGTTCACCATCATCACATCATATCATTCATCATTCCACCCACACAAATAATCCAAGTTTCAATGGTGGTTTTAGGCCAACTGACCATCGTTTTAGAATACATTGGAGAGACGAGACATGATTTAAGAAAATTCCTCCTTTTCCTTCAAATCAATTTTTCTCTTTTGTATCATTCAGTGATATTAAAAGTGAATATTTAGATTATGCTTATTGTGTAGGTAAGGGTAACAATTTATTATTATATTATAAGTTAAGTTTGAAGTGGTTGATTAGTTTAACTATTGGAAAATATTTGTTGATCTTATCGGAAGAGTCTTTAGTGTTGGAAATAGCTTGGAACAAGGTCCACCTTACAAAGAATGGAATGAGTTATTTGCTGTTCTGGAAATATTGAGTAAATTGTTCTAATTTAATAAGCTTTACGTTTTTAATTCACGTTAATTTGAAAAGTACTCAAAGAAGTAAAATTGTAGGGGTGATCGTTTCTCATGTCATTTACTAAAGGACTACGCAAACGCCTTCTATGATCATTGGATACATCGTATCAGTGATATCATATGTGTGTTACGTTTTGCCAAACTCGAAAGTAATAAAGGTTCGAATCATTTATTTCTTGCTGATATAATTATAATTGCTTTCTTTATAAAATAAGTTAACTAATTATAAAAACTTTATTAATGTAGATACATGGATGGCAACCACGGTGCACAACTGTACGAGTGTCATGATCAATCCTCCATGTCCTAAAGTCACACAGATGTTGGATGCCTTTGCTGATATGGAAATTTGATTTTAATTTTAAATTGTATGGTTTTACATTTTATATATACATAAATGATACTATAAAACTCTTTGATAATGAGTTTGGATTTAAATTTGATATATAATACTATTTCATTATTTATATATTACATAAATCAAAGTCTTTTATTATATTAGTTCCCCTTTGTATTCAAAACAGGTTTCCCGTCTGTATAATTCAATGATATCTACATATTCATGAATCTTTCAATTATTTAATCAATAGGTGTGAGTGGTAACATCCCTTCGAGTCAAAACTTTTGATGCAACCATTAACACCGTATATAATACTCTTATAGTCGAGTTTTAAAACTTAAAACTAAACTATTACCTTTTCAACTTCTACATTTCACTCTCTTTTGAAACTTCTCTTTAACTCAAAAACTTTTTTTTTTTTTTTTTTAAAGAATGACGAGATTTGTGATGCTCGACAAATTGAATCCTTGGACAATGGGATGGATTTGTGTCAAGGTTTTCCGTGCATGGAGAGTGAGAGATTGTTTGAATGATGTATCGACAGAGCTAATCTTGGTTGACAAAGAGGTATGTTTTACAAATTTATTTCGTTGTTTCTTCATATGTATGATGTGTCTAAATACCTGGATAATCATATGACTTATCAAGTACTACATGGGTACAGTACATGCCTATCCACATCACTCTATGATGTTCTGTATTTTAATATGTCAGAGAATCGAGCTTATGTTATAGAGAAGTTCGAAGTCAAGGACGACAGAGAACAAATCCAGAAAACTAATCTCGGTTATCGGATCTTTTCCACAGAAAAAACTATAATCAGTTTGCAAGATATCCTATAATTTGCAACCTTTTTAATAATGTAGGTTTTAAACGTGTTTATGATAATGTGTTTCATGGAAGATGGCCTTACGGTAAGTCATACTTTATAATGGATTGTTTTAGTAAATTTTTATTTGTTATTTATAATACATATTAAACCTTTTTGGCAGTTAATTTAATTGGATGCATCACTAATATGGGTGAAATCAAGAGTTTCAAAAAAGGTTACATAAAATTCATTTCGAGTCAGCTGAGTAAGTTTATATATGATAAAAATATTTTTGAAACTGTTATATGTACTTGATAAAATACGTTGACTGTTTCAAGGGATATGTACTTGATAAAATATCTTTTTGATATCATTTATCTTTTTTCAAGGGGATATGTACTTGACTGTTTTGCAACAGGATGTTATGCCAATCATATGTTCAAAACTTTCAAACTGCTTAACAGGAAGAGGGTCTATCTGTTCAAGATGTGGAAAGCAATCAGATTTGGAGGTGATTACATATGTTTATGAAATATTATTTTTAAAAATTCAATGCGGTAAACTATGATAATGAATAGTTTAATTATTTAATAATCGGTGATGCTAGATGATAATGTTCTCCTAACCATCGGTGATGGATGCTCGGACATAATAGAAGACCAAAGAGTGAAGACTTTGCAGACTACATGTACATGTAAATCAAATTCTTATATCGGATCATTTTCTCAATTAAATATTTTAATATGTGGATATATATGAATTTATACTTAATTTAAACTAACAATTAGGAACAATTACACTGATCATGGAGAGTCAGAATCAAAGATTGGATGATACCGACTGTAGTTCGATATGGACTTAGGTAATAAACAATCTAACTTTATTTGTTTAATGATTAATGATTGATATGATACTGATTTAAATTTTTTTCTTCTGCAAACACAGTGATGCACTTGACTCCTATATTCATCTTGCTGTTGAGGATTCCTTTGAAAGCAGCGAATTCTTTATTGTGAAATCTGTTCTAACAGAATTTTAGTTTTGAATTTAAATAATTATTTTGTTTTTATTGCAAACTAATAACTATCTCTAGATTTGGATTTAAGCAACATTTTTTAAATAGCTCATATGATCTCTTAGCAACTTTCGTTATTTTT
>JALLKC010000311.1:0-15778 GCA_024034495.1 Camelina laxa | reverse complement strand
AGTTGATTTTCATGAGTCATTGTTATTCTTGTCATTGTTATTAGTTATTGTTAATTTATATTATGTTGCTTTTATATGACCAAAACATAAATATAGTGGTTTTTTTTTTAATTTTTAAATGCTATATGTATGAGTTACCATGTGTTAAAATTGAGCTACATCCATGTGTCAAAATTGAGTTAACGCCTCTACATTTGTCACACACCTAACAATTCTGTTGCTAAGCATTCCCTTTAGCATCCTTATCCTCGCCCCAACAAAATATGGCTGATAAAATTCAGTTCCAAGCTTACTTGTGGTTGCTTACTTGCTTACTCTCTTAGCTGGCCCATTCTCACAATACACTTCTATTTGTTTTTCTAGCGGGAGCTTTAAGAATTAGGATTTTATTCATGGACAAAATTTGACCAAAAAAAAAAAAATTCAAGTGAAACACTCGGCTATATATATCTTATATAATACCAAAACACCATCTATGTGACAACCACTAAACTTACATATAATCATCAAGAATGGAGAATACAAACTAAAGGCTGTAACTAGACTGAGGAGTGTATAATCTATGAAGCCGTCTCTTACGGTACCTCCATGCCACTTGAATCTGCCTAGCAGCTCGTAGTCTCCATGTCAAGAAAATATAATACAGAAAAGGTTTTCTTATTTATTATCAATGGCCATAAGATTCTATATATACATAAAAATATATCTTTAAATGATATATATAAATCTTCTTAAATATATGTAATCAAATCACATATTAAGTGACTAAGATTTCTTCTTAATTTTCAAGGTAAGAGATATGATTTGATACAATCATATCTTACAATATCTTAACACCCTCCTTCAAGTTGGAGCATGCCGCTTGCAAATGTCTAATTTAATTTTGATCATGTCTTCATCTTCACATCTCGGTTTTGGTATTCATCACGGTATTATACTCCACCGTTGAGTCATCTCGATTTCAGTTTTTATTTCTTGTCGTAATCTGGTTCGTCCATGTCACAACACAAGAGTTGTGTGTGACACAAAGGATTCATTTGAATCCTTCAAGTCGTGTTCTTGTTTGTCGGATTTGCGGGTTTGTCGGGGTTGTCGGGTTCGTCGGGTGCGAACAGAACGTAAGATGGCAAAAAACTTCTTCATGTTTATCTTCTTGCTTTCCACTATCGCATCTTTCAACATCGTATTAAGGAACAGTCTTCATCGTTATCATTTTCATCACCGTCCACGTTCATTATAATCGATCCACAAAAATCGGCCCGCTCTAATACCATGTCAAGAAACCATAATTTAGAAAAGGTTTTCTTGTTTATTATTAATAGCCATAAAACTCTATATATATACACAAAGATATATTCTATGTAAATCTTCCTAAATATATGTAATTAAATCACATACTAAGTGACTAAGATTTTTCCTTGATTCTCAAGATAAGAGATATGATTTGATACAATTATATCTTACAATATTAACACTCCACTATGGAGACTCGTACCTTATGGCTCCTTGGAATCTCGAGAACAAGCTCGTTACGTCTTCAAGATCTGCTACACTTAGCGAAAACACTACTACATTTGTCACGCACCTAACATTTTTGTTGCTAAGCATTAATCCTTTTGCTGGCATCCTTATCCTCGTCCCATCTGAAGGTTTCAAAAACATACTTAGTTCCAAGCTAAAGTGCTACATAAGGAACTGAAAACTTTGAGATGTATGAACACTGAGTTAAAGGGGATGGTACCAGAGATACAGAAGAGCGATCGAGACACCAAGTGAGGAGTTCTTCACCATAAACATCGCCTTCCAATAATGGTAGAACAGAACCGTCTTCTCCAATGCTCTCCATCTCACCTCTCACTATGAATACCATTTTCTCAACTAATCCTCCGCGGTGCAACACTGTGCTGCTCCCTATGTATGTCCTCTGTTTCATCCTCTCACAAATGGCATCTAAGATTGATTCGTCCATCAAAGAATATTCTGTGTGTTTTCACATTTGCTTCAAAGAGGAATGTTCTCTGTGTGTTTTCACATTTTTTGTTTGTGTTTAATTTATTTTGTAGATTATTAATTAAGGTTGTTTTGGGTCAGTGTGCTCAGACGCTTTCTTCACCAAAAAAAAAAAATTGTATAAAATCAATCTGAAAATATAATTGTATAAATAAATCAATTTTACTATAGGTTTATGATCTTGACTATGTTTTGGTTCAAAATATATCAAATCCTTATACAACCATTAGAAAATGCACCTAAGATTTTATTTCAATTTTTGTTGTTTACTCAAAGTCTCTTTTTTTTTTTTTTTTTTGTCAAAACCATGAGATTTCATTTAAAATTTAAAATTTATTGACTAATATGGCTACATTTTATCACTGAAATTAAAATTGTCTATTACCTTTGACGTCAAACGTGATAACGTCGGTAGGTTGGAACTTGGATGTAGCGGATATCACTGATACGACTTTGTGAAACTCTTGCAAGAGATTGTTGTACGTTTTTCTGGCCTACAATTTTAATGCTACTTTTCAGAAGAAAAAAAAACAAATAAAGTAATTCCATACCACAACTTAAATTAAAAGACATACATATATTTATGATGCTATTTTTTAAAAATGCATATATGTACATAAAATTAGTACGATAAATTAGAAGAAGCAGTAATTGTATATACGTGTTCAAATTTTGTTTGTCAACTTTATGTATTCATTTTATCAAACCCTTCATGTCAATTCTTCTTTGATTTTAGTGGCTTATTTGGTTTATCTTGTTTAGAAAACGTGGTTTAGTCAAATCATTATTATCTGGTTTACGAAACGTGTTTTATGATCTGATTACGATATAATTCCAATCACATATACTGATATACTAAGTTCCAAGTATCCCACACGTACGACTTGTAGTCATCACTCATATATACACACGTACAATTGGACAAAATTGCACTTATGTGTCCAAGAGAGTGTTTAATTTGCACCTATTTGTTGCTTTAGTATAAATAAGGGAGTGATCAAGACTTTTGGAGTTTGTAATGATTATCGTTGATGTTTGATCAGACGTTATGAATCTGCTAGGGCATATTGTCATGAGATTGTAGGATGATCGTGATGACGTGATGTGATTATAGTTTTAAGTTCTTTTGTAATCAGTGTTCTTCGTTGTATTTGTTTACAGAGAGTTTGGAGCTAAAAACTTATCAAACTGAGTTACTTCACAGACAATTTCCTGCAACCATATTAATGACCATTGTTATTCCTCTTCTCATGTTTATCTCTTTAATCTGCTTAGCAAGTAGGCTTAGTGATTTTGGTGATGATGGAGGTTAAGCAGCTATGTCTTTGCAAATCGTGTAACAAATCATACTTGCAAATTACAAAAGTCAATGTTGTTGCTTTTTTATATTCATCATAAGTTTCCAAACCAAAATTAAGTACACTTTAGTCTAGCATATTTTCTTGTTTTGTTAAATCAAGAAATTTGTTTGCAAAATGTACAGGTGAAGCGTCGTCTGTGCTGCTATATATAGCCCCTACCGGCAATACTGCTGGGATAGTGTTCATCTTCGAATAATTTAACCATCTACCAAGTAGCAATTATATTGGTATATGTAAATCATTTCACAACATTACCAATCTTCATTGATAAGAAGAATAAGAGGAAAGGATAATAAATCCGGAATAATACTGAAAAAGTAAAAGAAAACGAAGAGTATGTGCCAAAACATTTATACAAGGTGGGTTTAGTGAGAGTGTTCAAAGACATTTCTGTTGTTATTGTTGTATTTGAATTTATTTTCATTGTATAGTCCATTTTTTAGGTGGATACATGCTAATAATATTTTTACGTTTTACAAGGTGAACAAAATCAAATGCCGGAACCGGGAAACATAATACTAGACAAACACATTGGATTTAAAGTCATATAATTTTCACAGTAACCATAAGCTCAAATTAATAGTCGTCTGATTAAACAAAAAAATAAAAGGAAAGAGACATAATGAAACTACCGAAAAAAAAAAAAAAAAAGAACGGAGTATGTGAAGTTGACACTTTCAGTTTGCTTTTGCTTTTGCTTTGGAAGTTGAGGCCTTATCATCTTCCTCTGTCTCCTTCTCCTTGTTCTTCTCTGTCTCGTCAAGTTTGTCGATAGTATGCTTCAATCCAATGTAATAGAGCAACGCACCGATCAAAGTCAAGTTCTGCAAATCAGTCACAATCTTTGTTAATCACCTAATACCATGTGATCAATCAGTGTGTTGATTTACGTGGTAAGTGGTAACAAAGCTTAACCTGAGTGAAGTCATTTAAGTTGGTAGGGAAAGGAACAACAGTTGAGAGCATTTGTGTTACGAGCTGGAATCAACAAAACATGTTTTGAGATTAGAACCTTGGAAAAAAAAAATCAATTTAAAAAAGATTAGAGATTTATGTTTTTACCAAGAAGTAAGCTGGCATGGATTGTCCAAAGATGAACCATAAAGCTGCAGTTGCTTTTGCACTTATGAGTGCGAATTCAAGAAGTCGAACATCGAACGCGACCACTTGCATTCCAGTGTAAAACGTTAGAGCCTTAGAACCGTATTTGGTCATCACGTTCACCGCTGGTCCAACCGTCTTCTCGAGTGGTCCGCCATCGCCAAAATGATCAGCATACCTAAACAGACTCAAGTATCAAGCCTCTTGTGGATTCGATTATATAAGCAATTAACCGAATCAATGATTTTTGTTTATATTTCTTACTCTTGGATAGCAGAAATGAGAAAGACAAAGGCAAATGCCATTCTCCCAAAGAAGGCAATGGCTGGCATTGACCTTGTTAAGGTTGTGCACATCATGCTCTTGACGTTTGACATTCCTCAGATTGTGTATGATCTTGATACTAACGTTTGCTATCATATTAAAAAAAATGTTCGGAATTGGGATCAGAATCTGAATTCATATTGAAAACAGTCGTACGAAACAGGAGAAACCAAAAACATGGAATCATTATAGAGAAATAGAGAAATAGAGGGTTTACATGAATCTTGAAGATCTAAACAAGCAAAATTGATCGATTTTGTTTTAGCAGTAACTTTTTTTAATTTTTAAAACTAATTGTGTTCTGGCGAGAATTGGAAATCTGCCTCGTATACGAACTAAGTAAACAAACAAAATCGCATGATTGATTGGCGCAGAGATACTTACTTGTTTCCACAGCAAAACTATGAGCGATCAAGGAAGTAAATAATAGAATTCAAAGCTTCGATGATAAATCTGTTGCATAAGAAGTAAATAAATAGAACGAATGTGCTTAGAACTGGATAAAGAGAAAACATCCATTGACGAGAAGAAGTTGATTAGTCATTTTTTCTCGTAAAAAAACAAAGGACCATCATCTAACACGCAGACCGGTTGTACGTACCAATAGTCTTTAACAAAAGCCTGAAAATTGTGTTCCTAATGAAATGATTTAATTATCTTAGAGAAGGTGGAGGTTCATAATTTGGGTATCGTAAGTCAACGTTTACATGTGACAATTAAGAACAATATTTTTTTAAAAAAATACGTAGTAATTATGAAGGTGTGCGCTGTGCAGTGCTGCCAGTGCATAATTAACGTTCCTTTTAATATTAAAAAAAAAAACTTAAAGAATAGAGCACTATTAGATAATGACATTATTTGTTTAGTGGTGTTCACATGATACCATGCTTCCAGCATATATGATCCCTACGTGAAATGGTATCGTTTTGAAATAAATAAATAATAACCGGAGTAATTACGCTAAACATCCTGATTATACGAAGTAACCATCCTTATATATAAAGTAACTTTTGACCAAAAAAAATTATACCAAGTAAATATCGTAGGGTGATTTTACGAAAATACAGTAAAACTTCTACAGATTAATAATATTGGGGACTAATCCACATAAGCTGATAAGCATTTACATAAACAACAATCCAAGTAGTAGTTACCATCCACATAAGCTGATAATTTTCATATTTAAAAAAAAAAAACGAGTTTGAATCTTGATACATATGAAAGAGATATTTTAAAAAAATGGTACACTAAAAAGGTATTTCTCAAAATTTTCCGAAAAAAAAGGCCAAAAACTTCCAAGTGTTCACTTCTTCTCAATTACTTCTGGAAAAAGGAAATACCGACACAGATCGTAATTGTAACGTTAGCTATCGATTTCCACGAAAAGGAAATCAGACAACGGCTATAATTAGTTACTAATCGGAGTAACCAAACCACTAAACTAAAACGAAAAAAATACGGTAAGAGAGGCTCTCTCATTCTTGTTCTCTCTATCCATTCTTATTTAACTTTTGAGCTACAAATTATTTAGTTTTGTTGTAAATTGTTTTGAAAGTGTCCATACTCTTGACGAGTTATAAATCAAGTGTTAAATCCCTAAGATAAGTGTCAAGAGAGTCATCTTTTTGTATGTACAAATTAACAAGACATACATATAATAACATGGATAGACTAATAAATATAGTACACGCATCAACGTATAGGTAAAATTAAACAAGAGGACATGTATGCACATATCACATATGTCGATGGTATGCACATCCACACCTTTTACTATAATTTCCTTTTGAACAAAAAATAATAATTATATATATATATAATTTTCCTTTTGAACAAAAAAAAAAACTATAATTTTCCTTTTTTTTTAATATTCTTGATGTATTTGATCTGAATTTTCTTAATGACCAAGAAGCTTGAAAAAAAGAAGGAAAGTAAAAAAATACCAACGTGCATCCACTCTTTTAACCGGAAAGAAGACCAAATCTGCAATTTTCATCACCAAAAACCAATTTTGTAATCTTTCCTCCATAGGCCAAAGCGTAAGACTTTGTTTCTACAAAATCTTTGAAAGTTCCAAAGTTTTTTTCTAATTCCTATTGAAGATGGATGTTGTGCAAAGAAAAGTAAACAAGTTTGGAAGAAGAGTTGCTTCGTTCCCTCATGTCGACATTATTGGAAAGAACTCTCTTTGCTTCTTCTTTTTTCCTCTCTGCTTGGAATGAGTAAGAATCATCATCATTCTTCTTACTATTTGTAAATGAACGATTCTTAGGGCATTAGAGAATCCTCTGTTTTAACAACAACGAGGTTCTTGATATTATCTCAGTTGATGGATTAAACTTAACAAATGGGATTTTTTTTATTCTTTGTTCAATTTTAGTTATATGGAACTCAAATCCAATTGGGAAGGAGGAGAGGATTACTGGAGACCAAAGTTAGGTTATTCAGGAGATCAAATTAAGCATCTTATGGCAGTTAGTATCTTAGTGAAGACGCTTGGTGGACTTATCTTCATCTATGGCAGCTTCTTTGGTGCCTTCCTCTTGGTACTAATTCTCAATTCCTTCTTCTATGAATTTCTCTTCTTTTATTAATGCAGCTGGAGCACCAAAATTTATTCGATTAATCTAAAAATTGCCGAATGTATCCTAGTAGAGGGGGATTACAGAATCATGACTAATCTTTGGACATGTGAAATTAAAACGAGTGATTGTTTCCATTTATGGCGTTCAAAAAGTGTCAACCACGATTGAAAACGTCATGAGAGGACTAGAATCATGGTCTCATAACCTTATATTGAATCCTTCGACCATTGGACCATCATGAATTGGTTATATATTCACGCTTTATTTGTAAGAGCTGACACCTCTCATTCTAATCTTAATAAAACTAAGCACCAAAAGATAACAAATAATTATGTGTTGCATCACCATCACTTATGAATCTTATGCTTTGTGTCTCATTCTAAATCAATATTGTGGGTGCATATAGCTTATGTACCAAGGCATTGCGACAATGATCAATCATGATTTCTACAACCATCGTATCGACATTGAGGAATTCGGACTTCTCTATCTCAAATTCAAAAGGGTATTACAACCGAACCGATCTTTCCTTTTTAAGCGTACTTCTGGTTTCTTTTGAAAATCTCATTTTTCTTTTAATTGTTATGTCTCCTGGTTTGCTTGTTAGACTCTGAATGAAACTGTGTCATACGAAACTGCATACAATTTCTACAAATCAGACTTTGACCAGCAGCAAATAGAGCAAGTCAAATCAAAATTCCGCGAGGTGAGTTAGTGAGGTCTACATGTAATATCTAATTGTAGCTTTGTGATAACTCCACTGTGTGATGATTGAGTTAATGTGTATTGTGTAGCTTGCGGAACACGCAATGACAAACCCTGCCTTGTTCGGACATAATAATGAGTTTGTTCTTCAGCTCTTAAGCTTCCTCAAAGGATTGGCCGTAGTAGGAGCATTGCTATTTTTCGTGGATATGAAGCATCGACTCAACAAAGCCAAGAAGACGTCCAAAGTTAAAACAGACTAAGACTTAAAAGCCATTTAAAATGCGTCTTCTTTATCTGATATTGGATTCGAATTTTATCTTTTGACAAACGAACAAATACATTACCTTTATTATTACTTCAATCTTGAATAAATAGTGCTATAATAATTTATGTAGACTACATGGTGATTGATTATCATCATTGATTACATGTACATGCGGATTTATTCAATAGAAGTTGTAGCTCAATATAAAATCGATCACATTAGCACAACTGTTCACGTTCTATGTAGGCTTCTAGACTAATATAACAACATGCAAATAAACATATTTTAAATGACATTTTCACAATTTTTCGAAACCAAAGCCAAACAAAACTTAAGCTAGATCTATAAAACGTGAGACTTCGGATCTATATCCTCATACATTGACTTTTTAGCCGGTTAAACTAGAAAGACATTTTGGTATATATGTATGTACCAATGAGTCTCCCTAAATACAACTGGAATTGGCTAACTCTCTGATTAGTTTCACAAATCCCTAGTCATATTAAAATATAAATTTATACTCTAGTGTAGAATTGAGAATATTGTACCGGTCCGATCGTTCTGATCCAAAAGGCGTTCTGGTCGTTTTGTAAGACAAGTCAACTTTGGGAGAAACTAATTTAAAATTCGAATAACTGTACATTTTTTTAAACTTTATTTACAAGGTTTATATTAAACATTGTTGTCAAAAAAAAAAAAGGTTTATATTAAACATTCAAGTATTTATTACTTATGTTCCTCTCTAAGGTAAGATACTAATTGCCATCAGGGGCGGAGGCCGTTAACTAATTTTCTTTTTCTTTTTTTTTGTATATTTTTAGGTAGAAATTAAAATGACCCATTAAATTTTATATTTTGATCCTATAAATTAAAAATTATTATTTTGACTCTTCAAATTTTACATTTAAATCAAAACTTTCATTTTGACCCTCCTAAAAATTACATTTATACCCATTAACTAGATTAATTTTCATTTTAATCTCTAATATTTGCAATTTGCCATCATCCATGATTAAGATATAGAGAGACGGTCTTTGTTTCACATACTATTCGATAGTTAAGTTTTTTATTTATCACAAGTCGTAGTATTTTTTAAGCAACATGTTATTATATTATTATTATTATTATTATTATTATTATTATTATTATTATTATTATTATTATTATTATTATTTTACGATGTTTTTCTTGACATAGAGGTAAGTCACTTTTTTAATGTGTGTCTATTATATAATCATATACCCTATAGTCTGTACTGTATATTTAATTATTCCATTTATTTAACCGTCTCCCTCGTCTCCTTGCTGATAAGGGACTTCATCATCTTCCTTCCTAGCAAACTCTCTTCATACATTTTAACAATCTTCGTATAATTTTAAGAAAACATGGAGCAAACCCAAGAAAGGGTGGTTAAATGTGGAAAAAGGATCGAGAAAATGCCGCATCTTGTAACACCGCCGGTCGACTCATCTTTGCATCTGCGTTCATCGTGTCTGCTTGGAGAGAGTAAGCACTAATCACATTTTTAGATCTAAATGAAATATATTGTTGTTTCTTTAACCTAGTGATTTTTTTTTTCATGTGTTTTTTTTCCATAAGGTTTCTGGATTCGACCTTAATGGTGGAGTAGCTGCCGATGAGTTTAAAACCAAAACTTGGTTTTTTTGAGAACCAGGTAACTCTTTATTATACCAAAAAGCGCTAACTAAACACAATTTCTTGAATTAAAAAAAAAAAAAAAAAAAAAACACACACACACAACTTCTCTACTGTATGTTTTTGTTTCATTTGAGTTATAAACTTATAATTAATTAAAAAAGTTGGTATAGCGATTAAGGTACTTGGAGTAATCTTTTTCATCTTCAACGCCTACCTAGGAGCTTTGCTCTGGTAATTCTAATATATACCTCACTATTCTATTCTTATATATCTTTAATATTGAATAATCAACGAAATAATTACTAAAAATATTGCATATGGTTTGATCTTAGCTTGTATACCAAGCCATAGTCGCGAATTGATAGAGATTATTTCACCATTTTCTACACAAAGTTTAGAGCGGTAAGCAAACCTGATTCACTGCTTAAAGTGAGATATCAGTATTACTGGTGATATGATTATATATAACACACTTTGACATAATATGATTAGTTTGTGAACGAGACGATGTCAGCTGATGATGGAGTGGCCCTGAGCCTATATTCCTCCCTAGTTAACGAAGAATCGCGCCCAGAAATTCACCGATCAGCTTAACGAAGTAATCAAACTGGATAATCTTCTTATATTCATAATTAATTAGTGTTTGTTTAGACTATATTTATATAAAAAAAATATTATAGTGTCATTGCTTTTAAATAACCTTGATGTTGGTAATGTTTCTGCAGATTGCAAGACTAGCCACTCTCCAACCCTATGTTCACACCGAGCTAGTTTAACACATTGTTCATGAGGTTTATGTAAGGATATAGAGAATTAACACCACAATTTTCTGTTTGAAAAACGTCAAGCAAACGCTTTTCTATTTATTCTTAACACACACGTAAATGGTTACAAGAAAAAATCTAAGCATTATTCTCTTCTCTATCTAAACTCTCACCAGTATAGATTTTAAGAGAATATCTCAACACTCAATCCTTCTTAGCTTTCTTTGATTAGCTTTGAAAGTTTACAATCCTCACGCACAAGATTTTCAGAAGTGTTAAAAAAAGCTACCACCGATCATCCTAGATCCTTTATATTCGATCTCACTAAACCCTAACAAAAAGAACCTTCAAATCTTCATTTAATCTAGTTACTTGTTCACCAAGATCTCCCTTTCCTATCCACCAAGAATGATTTCTCCAAATATATTATCTCCCGATTCTGCTTTATCTTCTTATTCCACCAACAACGGACTTGCCACGTCAGCTGCGCTTCCTTGCTATTCTCCACTTGTATGTCTTCACATGCAGAGTCCAGTGTCCTCGCAGATCCTTGTTCCAAACAACACCCTGTTGCGGCAACTGCATCTTCATCTCTCTCTTTTTGACTCTGTTTGATAAAGAAGCACCCGATCCTCCAAAACCTGGCATGATAAAAAAAACACACAAAAACACAAGACACAAAGCAAGGTCTAAAAAGAGATAACTCACCATAAATAGCCAGATGCAAACGCTTATTGCTCCCCCACACATTCAGCAAAGAGCAAACTCCACAAACTAAACCGTCATTCACTTAAATATCCCAGTCCACATCTCCCCAGCTTGTTTGAAACATGAGTCAAAAACACCCAATTGAGATAAACAATAAGTTAGTCGAGTCAAACAGGATCATTTACCTGTAGCCAGTGCACCCTGCAAAATTCTTAGGACAGGCGCAGAGCCTTGCGTCATAGTGCTGGAATCAACCCTGAGATCAGGTTACACAGATGCAGATACCGTCTTCCTAGCACCAAACCGGCAACCGAAAGTATCTACTGAGCTTGCAAACCAAGCTGAACCACTTGTTACTGCAACCACTTGAACAACAACTTAGTGCAATAGAGCCTTTCCGGGTAGGAAAAACAGTCATGTAAGTTTATGCACTTATCATTCAGAGACCTCATACCTCACAGAGAATTATCGAGGGACCCAGAGAGAGATATACCATGACATTTTAATTTTAAACACATGAACCATACTGGAAACCTCTCCTTGCGGCTCATTGCAATTGCTTGTATGCACACACCTCATATATTACCACAACCTCTTGGATTGTCAAGATCACCAGTCGACAATGGTGGCTAGACTTTCACTTTCTGTCATGCCTTCTTCCTTCTCATCTTTCGATGCCCCCTTCATGCACTTGCAGCTAGATTGTCATGGTTGAGAGATGCAACCAACATGCAAGATTCTTTTGAGAGATCAAGAGCAAGATCGTCCCCTTTTTTTTTCTCTTGAATGTTTCACAGTGCTTGGACTGCCACCTTTTTGTGCTGTGAAGATCTTGTGGTTCAGTGATATCATTTGGGTTAATCAATCACTGAAGTCACCTTAAAGCCTCTGATTTAGCACAGGGTTTGTCTCTCCTCAGATCTTTGACCTCCTAGTAACATGACACACGTTTACTGGGACATGGACCGGCCATGACAGGCAACTATTTTCCATCCAGTCTTTAAGTACAAGACAACTGCTAACCTTTTTTTATATTCTAGGATTTTCATGGCCTGATTTGATGTGTGTCCCTAACAGTCATGACAACACAACTCAACAGAATTAGATTTCACCAATCCCAATGGACTTTTGCAGATTAGTGAATCTGGTAAAGTTCAAGGGTTTAGTAAACAAATCAGCCAGTTGAAATTCAATACGAACATGATCAATCTCAATCAGTTTCGCCTCAACTCTAATTCCCTAATGAAGTGATGTCTAATATCTAAATGTTTAGTTCGTGAATGATGAACAGGATTCTTTGAGATGTTTATTGCACTTGGTTGTCACAATGGATTAAGATAGAGTCATAAACAATACCATAATCGGCAGCCATCTGTTTCATCCACATCAGCTGTGTTGCAACAGCACCCAAGGCTATGTACTCAGCTTCAGCTGTTGACAGAGATACACTGTTTTGCTTCTTGTTGTGCCACATTGTTTCCATGAAGAAACATCCACTACTTGTGCTCTACGATCATCCACGGAACCAGCCCAATCAGCATCACAGTAGCCTGTTAGAACTAGTGGTTGTGTCCTTGTATAGTAGATACCAAGTTCGATTGTGTCTTTGATATACTTGATGATTTTCTTCACAGCTAGAGATGTGACTTCTTAGGTCTAGCTTGATATCTAGCACATATACCAACAACTAAGCAGATGTCCGGACGGGTTGCTGTCAAATACAGAAGACTACCAATCATCCCTCCATACAGCTTCTCTCATCAACGTCTTTTCCTGCTCATCCTTCGAGGAGCTTGTCATTCACCCCCATAGGTATCTTGGCTTCTTACTGGTGGTAAGGCCAAATCTTGTTACCAAGCCCCTCGCATATGTGCTTTGGGACCACAGATGCCATCAGTTGATTGTTGTACCTGCAAGCCCAAGAAATAAGTTAGTTCACCATACATACTCATCTCAAACACATCAGTCATATTCCGGACAAACTGATTGACGAGTTGCTGGCAGGTTGACCCGAAGACAATGTCATCGACATAGATTGCACAAACATCAGGCCCTTGTCAAGACTAAGAATGAACAGAGTCTTGTCCAACTCCCGCGAACATAGCCTTGATCCATTGAGGAAAGTTTTCAACCTTTCATACCAGGCTTTAAGGTGCTTGTTTGAGTCTGTACAGAGATTTCTTCAGTTTGTACACATGTTGTGGATGCTGTGGATCCTCAAACCCTTTGGATTGCTCAACATAGACCTCTTCTTGAAGGATCCCATTAAAAAGGCACTCTTGTCATCCATCTGATGCAATGTGAAGTTCAAAGCACATGCCATGCCAAACAGAAAGCGAATGGATTCCAACCTTGCCACTGGTGCGAAGGTTTCATCAAACTCGACTCCTTCTACTTGTGAGTAACCCTAAAGCAAACAAGACGAGCTTTATTTCTCATAATACATCCATTTTCATCACTTTTGTTCTTAAAGATCCATTTGGTTCCCACCACATCATATCCACCGGTCTGCTTGGTGGAGTTTCCTACAACATTGCTGCGAGCAAACTGTTCCAGCTCATCTTGCATAGCAGCTATCCAAAACTCATATGCCAGAGCTTCTTTGTGATTCTTCGCTTAACTGAGGAAACAAAAACATGCAAATTGTACGACTTCAGGTCCTGAGGCACTTGCTGAATGATCGATCGCTGTTTCTTCCCAGCCAGATGAAGAAAGTCAATCTGGTTTCCCCTAGTAACGCCTGCCCCTGAATCGCGCCAATAACATCAATTAGGGGAGTGATTCCGATGCACCTGAGAGACATCCGGAGAGGACACTCCTCAGACGGAGCACATGGAGGTGTTGTGGAGGCTGGAGGCTCGGAGAACACTAGAGGGAAGTTCCAGAGCATCAGTTACCGAGTCATCTGGGTGTGAAATTTAATGAGCGAGACTCGCTGGATAGAAATATCATCGAACACCACATTGACAGTTTCCTGAACAGAATGCAGACTCTTGTTGTAACACGAAAAGCAGTGATGTTTCCTGAATAACCCAGAAATAGCCCATCATCGCTCTTGAATCGAATTTCCCCAGCTGGTCTTTATCATTTAGCATACACAGCCAAAGACATGGAAATAACTGACTGATGGAGTGCGACCCTTCCCTAATTTATAGGGTGTCTTGGAGGTTCCTTGTGCGAACATACACTCGGTTGAATAATGTAACATGCAGTATTAACAGCCTCAATCCCAGAACTGTTGAGGAACTTGTTTCCCAAGAAGCATTGCTCTTGCCATCTCCTGCAATGTTCTGTTCTTCCGTTCAACTACACCATTCTGTTCCGGCGTCCTGGGAGCTGAGAATTGATGTGTAATCCCCTGAGTTGTGCAAACTGGTCAAGTTGCTTGTTCTGAAACTCACCACCGTGAACACTGCAAATTGCCTTGAATAGCCCACTTCTCGCAATTGATTTGAAGGGCCAGGATGCGAAAGCATTCAAGTGTATCCGACTTTTCCCTAAGGAAACGCACCCATGTGTAGCGAGAGAAGTCATCGACCATAACAAATGTGAATCGTTTACTAGACAGGGCTATTGACACGAATCGGACCCAGAAGATCCATGTAAACCAGTTCCAAAATACGACTAGTGCGAACATCGCTTTGTGTGACACTTTTAATTGTTTTCCTTTGTTGCATGGTCCACACACAAAGTGTTGATCAGACTGGAGCTTAAGGTATTCCTCAGAAAATTTCTTGATGTGCGAGTTTATGCAGGGTGCAGATGTTCAGATGGCTCAGCTTCTGGTGCACAACTCAATGTATGTCCCTGTGGATGCATGAAAGCAATGATTTGTTTCAGAACGAGCAGTTTAAACAAATTGTTCATGAGGTTTATGTAAGGGTATAGAGAATTAACACCACACATCTTCTGCTTGGAAAACGCAAGCAAACGCTTTTCTATTTATTCTTAACACACACGTAAATGTTTACAAGAATAAATCTAAGCACTCTTCTCTCTCTATCTAAACTCTCACCAGTATAGATCTAAGAGAATATCTCAACACTCACCTTCTTAGCTTTCTTTGATTAGCCTTGAAGTTACAATCTCATGCACAAGGGTTTCAGAAGTGTTAAAAAAAGCTACCACTGATCATCCTAGATCCTTTATATTCGATCTCACTAAACCCTAATAAAAAGATCTTCAATCTTCATTTAAGCCAGTTACTTGTTCACCAAGATCTCCCTTTCTTTATCCACGGAATGATATTCTCCAAATATATCTCTCCCGATTCTGTTTTATCTTCTTATTCCC
>JALLKC010000310.1:0-17989 GCA_024034495.1 Camelina laxa | reverse complement strand
GGTGACTGAGACTAGGGACAAATCACAAAGAAATCTCAGTCTTTGTGACTGAGATTAGGGACAAATCACAATGAAATCTCAGTCTTTGTGACTGAGATTTGGGACAAATCACAATGAAATCTCAGTTTTTGTGACTGAGATTAGGGACAAATCACAAATAAATTTCAGTCTCTGTGACTGAGAGTAGGGACAAATCACAATGAAATCTCAATCTTTGTGACTGAGATTAGGGACAAATCACAAAGAAATCTCAGTCTTTGTGACTGAGATTATGGACAAAGCACAATGAAATCTCAATCTTTGTGACTGAGATTTGGGACAAATCACTATGAAATCTCAGTCTTGGTGACTGAGACTAGGGACAAATCACAATGAAATCTCAGTCTTTGTGACCGAGACTAGGGACAAATCGCAATGAAATCTCAGTCTTTGTGACTGAGACTAGGGACAAATCACAATGAAATCTCAGTCTTTGTGACTGAGACTAGGGATAAATCGCAATGAAATCTCAGTCTTTGTGACTGAGACTAGGGACAAATCACAATGAAATCTCAGTCATTGTGACTGTGACTAGGGATAAATCACAAAGAAATCTCAGTCTTTGTGACTGAGACTAAGGACAAATCACAAAGAAATCTCAGTCTTTGTGACTGAGATTAGGGACAAATCACAATGAAATCTCAGTCTTTGTGACTGAGATTAGGGACAAATCACAATGAAATCTCAGTCTTTGTGACTGAGACTAGGGACAAATCACAATGAAATCTCAGTCTTTGTGACTGAGACTAGGGACAAATCACAATGAAATCTCAGTCTTTGTGACTGAGACTAGGGACAAATCACAATGAAATCTCAGTCTTTGTGACTGAGACTAGGGACAAATCACAATGAAATCTCAGTCTTTGTGACTGAGACTAGGGAAAAATCACGAAGAAATCTCAGTCTTGGTGATTGAGACTAGTGACAAATCACAAATAAATATCAGTCTCTGTGACTGAGAGTAGGGACAAATCACAATGAAATCTCAATCTTTGTGACTGAGATTATGGACAAATCACAAAGAAATCTCAGTCTTTGTGACTGAGTTTATGGACAAATCACAATGAAATTTCAATCTCTGTGACTGAGAGTAGGGACAAATCACAATGAAATCTCAATCTTTGTGACTGAGATTAGGGACAAATCACAAAGAAATCTCAGTCTTTGTGACTGAGAATAGGGACAAATCACAAAGAAATCTCAGTCTTTGTGACTGAGATTAGGGACAAATCACAAAGAAATCTCAGTCTTTGTGACTGAGATTAGGGACAAATCACAAATGAAATCTCAGTCTTGGAACGAGTAGGGACAAATCACAGAAGAAATCTCAGTCCTTGGTGACTGAGACTAGGGACAAATCACAAATAAATCTCAGTCTTTGTGACTGAGACTAATGACAAGCTCAGTCTTTTGACTGAGATTAGGACAAATCACATGAAATCTCAGTCTTGTGACTGAGATTAGGGACAAATCACAAAGAAATCTCAGTCTTTGTGACTGAGACTAGGGACAAATCACAATGAAATCTCAGTCTTTGTGAGATTAGGGACAAATCACAATGAAATCTCATCTTTGTGACTGAGAGTAGGGACAAATCACAATGAAATCTCAGTCTTTGTGACTGAGATTAGGGACAAATCACAAATAAATCTCAGTCTTTGTGACTGAGATTAGGGACAAATCACAATGAAATCTCAGTCTTTGTGACTGAGATTAGGGACAAATCACAATGAAATCTCAGTCTTTGTGACTGAGATTAGGGACAAATCACATGAAATCTCAGTCTTTGTGACTGAGATTAGGGACAAATCACAAAGAAATCTCAGTCTTTGTGACTGAGATTAGGGACAAATCACAATAAATCTCAGTCTTTGTGACTGAGATTAGGGACAAATCACAATGAAATCTCAGTCTTTGTGACTGAGATTAGGGACAAATCACAAAGAAATCTCAGTCTTTGTGACTGAGATTAGGACAAATCACATGAAATCTCAGTCTTTGTGACTGAGAGGGACAAATCACAATGAAATCTCAGTCTTTGTGACTGAGATTAGGGACAAATCACAAAGAAATCTCAGTCTTTGTGACTGAGATTAGGGACAAATCACAATGAAATCTCAGTCTTTGTGACTGAGATTAGGGACAAATCACAATGAAATCTCAGTCTTTGTGACTGAGATTAGGGACAAATCACAATGAAATCTCAGTCTTTGTGACTGAGACTAGGGACAAATCACAATGAAATCTCAATCTTTGTGACTGAGATTAGGGACAAATCACAAAGAAATCTCAGTCTTTGTGACTGAGATTAGGGACAAATCACAATGAAATCTCAATCTTTGTGACTGAGATTAGGGACAAATCACAATGAAATCTCAGTCTTTGTGACTGAGATTAGGGACAAATCACAATGAAATCTCAGTCTTTGTGACTGAGATAGGGACAAATCACAATGAAATCTCAGTCTTTGTGACTGAGATTAGGGACAAATCACAATGAAATCTCAGTCTTTGTGACTGAGACTAGGGACAAATCACAATGAAATCTCAGTCTTTGTGACTGAGACTAGGGACAAATCACAATGAAATCTCAGTCTTTGTGACTGAGACTAGGGACAAATCACAATGAAATCTCAGTCTTTGTGACTGAGACTAGGGACAAATCACAATGAAATCTCAGTCTTTGTGACTGAGATTAGGGACAAATCACAATGAAATCTCAGTCTTTGTGACTGAGATTAGGGACAAATCACAATGAAATCTCAGTCTTTGTGACTGAGACTAGGGACAAATCACAATGAAATCTCAGTCTTTGTGACTGAGACTAGGGACAAATCACAATGAAATCTCAGTCTTTGTGACTGAGACTAGGGACAAATCACAATGAAATCTCAGTCTTTGTGACTGAGATTAGGGACAAATCACAATGAAATCTCAGTCTTTGTGACTGAGATAGGGACAAATCACAATGAAATCTCAGTCTTTGTGACTGAGACTAGGGACAAATCACAATGAAATCTCAGTCTTTGTGACTGAGACTAGGGACAAATCACAATGAAATCTCAGTCTTTGTGACTGAGACTAGGGACAAATCACAATGAAATCTCAGTCTTTGTGACTGAGATTAGGACAAATCACAATGAAATCTCAGTCTTTGTGACTGAGACTAGGGACAAATCACAATGAAATCTCAGTCTTTGTGACTGAGACTAGGGACAAATCACAATGAAATCTCAGTCTTTGTGACTGAGACTAGGGACAAATCACAATGAAATCTCAGTCTTTGTGACTGAGACTAGGGACAAATCACAATGAAATCTCAGTCTTTGTGACTGAGATTAGGGACAAATCACAAAGAAATCTCAGTCTTTGTGACTGAGATTAGGGACAAATCACAATGAAATCTCAGTCTTTGTGACTGAGATTAGGGACAAATCACAATGAAATCTCAGTCTTTGTGACTGAGATTAGGGACAAATCACAATGAAATCTCAGTCTTTGTGACTGAGATTAGGGACAAATCACAATGAAATCTCAGTCTTTGTGACTGAGATTAGGGACAAATCACAATGAAATCTCAGTCTTTGTGACTGAGACTAGGGACAAATCACAATGAAATCTCAGTCTTTGTGACTGAGACTAGGGACAAATCACAATGAAATCTCAGTCTTTGTGACTGAGACTAGGGACAAATCACAATGAAATCTCAGTCTTTGTGACTGAGATAGGGACAAATCACAATGAAATCTCAGTCTTTGTGACTGAGATTAGGGACAAATCACAATGAAATCTCAGTCTTTGTGACTGAGACTAGGGACAAATCACAATGAAATCTCAGTCTTTGTGACTGAGATTAGGGACAAATCACAAATGAAATCTCAGTCTTTGTGACTGAGATTAGGGACAAATCACAATGAAATCTCAGTCTTTGTGACTGAGATTAGGGACAAATCACAATGAAATCTCAGTCTTTGTGACTGAGATTAGGGACAAATCACAATGAAATCTCAGTCTTTGTGACTGAGATTAGGGACAAATCACAATGAAATCTCAGTCTTTGTGACTGAGACTAGGGACAAATCACAATGAAATCTCAGTCTTTGTGACTGAGATTAGGGACAAATCACAATGAAATCTCAGTCTTTGTGACTGAGACTAGGGACAAATCACAATGAAATCTCAGTCTTTGTGACTGAGACTAGGGACAAATCACAAAGAAATCTCAGTCTTTGTGACTGAGATTAGGGACAAATCACAAGAAATCTCAGTCTTTGTGACTGAGATTAGGGACAAATCACAATGAAATCTCAGTCTTTGTGACTGAGATTAGGGACAAATCACAATGAAATCTCAGTCTTTGTGACTGAGATTAGGGACAAATCACAATGAAATCTCAGTCTTTGTGACTGAGATTAGGGACAAATCACAAGAAATCTCAGTCTTTGTGACTGAGACTAGGGACAAATCACAAAGAAATCTCAGTCTTTGTGACTGAGACTAGGGACAAATCAGTCTTTTGTGACTGAGATTAGGGACAAATCACAATGAAATCTCAGTCTTTGTGACTGAGACTAGGGACAAATCACAATGAAATCTCAGTCTTTGTGACTGAGACTAGGGACAAATCACAAAGAAATCTCAGTCTTTGTGACTGAGATTAGGGACAAATCACAAGAAATCTCAGTCTTTGTGACTGAGATTAGGGACAAATCACAATGAAATCTCAGTCTTTGTGACTGAGATTAGGGACAAATCACAATGAAATCTCAGTCTTGTGACTGAGAGTAGGGACAAATCACAATGAAATCTCAGTCTTTGTGACTGAGATAGGGACAAATCACAATGAAATCTCAGTCTTTGTGACTGAGATTAGGGACAAATCACAATGAAATCTCAGTCTTTGTGACTGAGATTAGGGACAAATCACAAAGAAATCTCAGTCTTTGTGACTGAGATTAGGGACAAATCACAATGAAATCTCAGTCTTTGTGACTGAGATTAGGGACAAATCACAATGAAATCTCAGTCTTTGTGACTGAGATTAGGGACAAATCACAATGAAATCTCAGTCTTTGTGACTGAGATTAGGGACAAATCACAAAGAAATCTCAGTCTTTGTGACTGAGATTAGGGACAAATCACAATGAAATCTCAGTCTTTGTGACTGAGAGTAGGGACAAATCACAATGAAATCTCAGTCTTTGTGACTGAGATTAGGGACAAATCACAAAGAAATCTCAGTCTTTGTGACTGAGATTAGGGACAAATCACAATGAAATCTCAGTCTTTGTGACTGAGATTAGGGACAAATCACATGAAATCTCAGTCTTTGTGACTGAGACTAGGGACAAATCACAATGAAATCTCAGTCTTTGTGACTGAGACTAGGGACAAATCACAATGAAATCTCAGTCTTTGTGACTGAGACTAGGGACAAATCACAATGAAATCTCAGTCTTTGTGACTGAGATTAGGGACAAATCACAATGAAATCTCAGTCTTTGTGACTGAGATTAGGGACAAATCACAATGAAATCTCAGTCTTTGTGACTGAGATTAGGGACAAATCACAATGAAATCTCAGTCTTTGTGACTGAGATTAGGGACAAATCACAAAGAAATCTCAGTCTTTGTGACTGAGATTAGGGACAAATCACAATGAAATCTCAGTCTTTGTGACTGAGATAGGGACAAATCACAATGAAATCTCAGTCTTGGTGACTGAGATTAGGGACAAATCAAGAAGAAATCTCAGTCCTTGAGACTGAGGCTAGGGACAAATCACAAATAAATCTCAGTCTTTGTGACTGAGACTAGGGACAAGTCCGTGTCCTTTGTGACTGAGATTAAGGACAAATCACAGAAATCTCTGTCTTTGTGGCTAAGACTAGGGACAAATCACGAAGAAATATCAGTCTTTGTGACTGAGACTAGGGACAAATCACAAAGAAATCTCAGTCTTTGTGACTGAGATTAGGGACAAATCACAAGAAATCTCAGTCTTTGTGACTGAGATTAGGGACAAATCACAATGAAATCTCAGTTTTTGTGACTGAGATTAGGGACAAATCACAAATAAATTTCAGTCTCTGTGACTGAGAGTAGGGACAAATCACAATGAAATCTCAGTCTTTGTGACTGAGATTAGGGACAAATCACAAAGAAATCTCAGTCTTTGTGACTGAGATTAGGGACAAATCACAATGAAATCTCAGTCTTTGTGACTGAGACTAGGGACAAATCACAAAGAAATCTCAGTCTTTGTGACTGAGACTAGGGACAAATCACAATGAAATCTCAGTCTTTGTGACTGAGATTAGGGACAAATCACAATGAAATCTCAGTCTTTGTGACTGAGATTAGGGACAAATCACAATGAAATCTCAGTCTTTGTGACTGAGATTAGGGACAAATCACAATGAAATCTCAGTCTTTGTGACTGAGACTAGGGACAAATCACAATGAAATCTCAGTCTTTGTGACTGAGATTAGGGACAAATCACAAAGAAATCTCAGTCTTTGTGACTGAGATTAGGGACAAATCACAATGAAATCTCAGTCTTTGTGACTGAGATTAGGGACAAATCACAAAGAAATCTCAGTCTTTGTGACTGAGATTAGGGACAAATCACAAATAAATCTCAGTCTTTGTGACTGAGAGTAGGGACAAATCACAATGAAATCTCAATCTTTGTGACTGAGATTAGGGACAAATCACAATGAAATCTCAGTCTTTGTGACTGAGACTAGGGACAAATCACAATGAAATCTCAGTCTTTGTGACTGAGATTAGGGACAAATCACAATGAAATCTCAGTCTTTGTGACTGAGATTAGGGACAAATCACAATGAAATCTCAGTCTTTGTGACTGAGACTAGGGACAAATCACAATGAAATCTCAGTCTTTGTGACTGAGACTAGGGACAAATCACAATGAAATCTCAGTCTTTGTGACTGAGATTAGGGACAAATCACAATGAAATCTCAGTCTTTGTGACTGAGATTAGGGACAAATCACAATGAAATCTCAGTCTTTGTGACTGAGATTAGGGACAAATCACAATGAAATCTCAGTCTTTGTGACTGAGACTAGGGACAAATCACAATGAAATCTCAGTCTTTGTGACTGAGATTAGGGACAAATCACAATGAAATCTCAGTCTTTGTGACTGAGACTAGGGACAAATCACAATGAAATCTCAGTCTTTGTGACTGAGACTAGGGACAAATCACAATGAAATCTCAGTCTTTGTGACTGAGACTAGGGACAAATCACAATGAAATCTCAGTCTTTGTGACTGAGACTAGGGACAAATCACAATGAAATCTCAGTCTTTGTGACTGAGATAGGGACAAATCACAATGAAATCTCAGTCTTTGTGACTGAGATTAGGGACAAATCACAATGAAATCTCAGTCTTTGTGACTGAGACTAGGGACAAATCACAATGAAATCTCAGTCTTTGTGACTGAGATTAGGGACAAATCACAATGAAATCTCAGTCTTTGTGACTGAGATTAGGGACAAATCACAATGAAATCTCAGTCTTTGTGACTGAGATTAGGGACAAATCACAATGAAATCTCAGTCTTTGTGACTGAGACTAGGGACAAATCACAATGAAATCTCAGTCTTTGTGACTGAGATTAGGGACAAATCACAATGAAATCTCAGTCTTTGTGACTGAGATTAGGGACAAATCACAATGAAATCTCAGTCTTTGTGACTGAGATTAGGGACAAATCACAATGAAATCTCAGTCTTTGTGACTGAGATTAGGGACAAATCACAATGAAATCTCAGTCTTTGTGACTGAGACTAGGGACAAATCACAATGAAATCTCAGTCTTTGTGACTGAGATTAGGGACAAATCACAATGAAATCTCAGTCTTTGTGACTGAGATTAGGGACAAATCACAATGAAATCTCAGTCTTTGTGACTGAGACTAGGGACAAATCACAATGAAATCTCAGTCTTTGTGACTGAGATTAGGGACAAATCACAAAGAAATCTCAGTCTTTGTGACTGAGACTAGGGACAAATCACAATGAAATCTCAGTCTTTGTGACTGAGATTAGGGACAAATCACAATGAAATCTCAGTCTTTGTGACTGAGATTAGGGACAAATCACAATGAAATCTCAGTCTTTGTGACTGAGATTAGGGACAAATCACAATGAAATCTCAGTCTTTGTGACTGAGATTAGGGACAAATCACAATGAAATCTCAGTCTTTGTGACTGAGATTAGGGACAAATCACAATGAAATCTCAGTCTTTGTGACTGAGACTAGGGACAAATCACAATGAAATCTCAGTCTTTGTGACTGAGATTAGGGACAAATCACAAAGAAATCTCAGTCTTTGTGACTGAGATTAGGGACAAATCACAATGAAATCTCAGTCTTTGTGACTGAGATTAGGGACAAATCACAATGAAATCTCAGTCTTTGTGACTGAGATTAGGGACAAATCACAATGAAATCTCAGTCTTTGTGACTGAGATTAGGGACAAATCACAATGAAATCTCAGTCTTTGTGACTGAGATTAGGGACAAATCACAATGAAATCTCAGTCTTTGTGACTGAGATTAGGGACAAATCACAAATAAATCTCAGTCTTTGTGACTGAGAGTAGGGACAAATCACAATGAAATCTCAGTCTTTGTGACTGAGATTAGGGACAAATCACAAAGAAATCTCAGTCTTTGTGACTGAGATTAGGGACAAATCACAATGAAATCTCAGTCTTTGTGACTGAGATTAGGGACAAATCACAATGAAATCTGTGACTGAGGGACAAATCACAATGAAATCTCAGTCTTTGTGACTGAGACTAGGGACAAATCACAATGAAATCTCAGTCTTTGTGACTGAGACTAGGGACAAATCACAATGAAATCTCAGTCTTTGTGACTGAGACTAGGGACAAATCACAATGAAATCTCAGTCTTTGTGACTGAGACTAGGGACAAATCACAATGAAATCTCAG
The DNA here is from genome assembly GCA_024034495.1 of Camelina laxa. Lineage (NCBI taxonomy): Eukaryota > Viridiplantae > Streptophyta > Magnoliopsida > Brassicales > Brassicaceae > Camelina > Camelina laxa. The sequence goes on along the minus strand of JALLKC010000310.1, from coordinate 8,955 downwards.
TCTTTGTGACTGAGACTAGGGACAAATCACAATGAAATCTCAGTCTTTGTGACTGAGATTAGGGACAAATCACAATGAAATCTCAGTCTTTGTGACTGAGATTAGGGACAAATCACAATGAAATCTCAGTCTTTGTGACTGAGATTAGGGACAAATCACAATGAAATCTCAGTCTTTGTGACTGAGACTAGGGACAAATCACAATGAAATCTCAGTCTTTGTGACTGAGATTAGGGACAAATCACAATGAAATCTCAGTCTTTGTGACTGAGACTAGGGACAAATCACAATGAAATCTCAGTCTTTGTGACTGAGATTAGGGACAAATCACAATGAAATCTCAGTCTTTGTGACTGAGATTAGGGACAAATCACAATGAAATCTCAGTCTTTGTGACTGAGATTAGGGACAAATCACAATGAAATCTCAGTCTTTGTGACTGAGATTAGGGACAAATCACAATGAAATCTCAGTCTTTGTGACTGAGATAGGGACAAATCACAATGAAATCTCAGTCTTTGTGACTGAGATTAGGGACAAATCACAATGAAATCTCAGTCTTTGTGACTGAGATTAGGGACAAATCACAATGAAATCTCAGTCTTTGTGACTGAGATTAGGGACAAATCACAATGAAATCTCAGTTGTGACTGAGACTAGGACAAATCACAATGAAATCTCAGTCTTTGTGACTGAGACTAGGGACAAATCACAATGAAATCTCAGTCTTTGTGACTGAGACTAGGGACAAATCACAATGAAATCTCAGTCTTTGTGACTGAGACTAGGGACAAATCACAATGAAATCTCAGTCTTTGTGACTGAGACTAGGGACAAATCACAATGAAATCTCAGTCTTTGTGACTGAGACTAGGGACAAATCACAATGAAATCTCAGTCTTTGTGACTGAGATTAGGGACAAATCACAATGAAATCTCAGTCTTTGTGACTGAGATTAGGGACAAATCACAATGAAATCTCAGTTTGTGACTGAGACTAGGGACAAATCACAATGAAATCTCAGTCTTTGTGACTGAGATTAGGGACAAATCACAATGAAATCTCAGTCTTTGTGACTGAGACTAGGGACAAATCACAATGAAATCTCAGTCTTTGTGACTGAGACTAGGGACAAATCACAATGAAATCTCAGTCTTTGTGACTGAGACTAGGGACAAATCACAATGAAATCTCAGTCTTTGTGACTGAGACTAGGGACAAATCACAATGAAATCTCAGTCTTTGTGACTGAGATTAGGGACAAATCACAATGAAATCTCAGTCTTTGTGACTGAGATTAGGGACAAATCACAAGAAATCTCAGTCTTTGTGACTGAGATTAGGGACAAATCACAATGAAATCTCAGTCTTTGTGACTGAGATTAGGGACAAATCACAATGAAATCTCAGTCTTTGTGACTGAGATTAGGGACAAATCACAATGAAATCTCAGTCTTTGTGACTGAGATTAGGGACAAATCACAAGAAATCTCAGTCTTTGTGACTGAGATTAGGGACAAATCACAATGAAATCTCAGTCTTTGTGACTGAGACTAGGGACAAATCACAATGAAATCTCAGTCTTTGTGACTGAGACTAGGGACAAATCACAATGAAATCTCAGTCTTTGTGACTGAGACTAGGGACAAATCACAATGAAATCTCAGTCTTTGTGACTGAGATTAGGGACAAATCACAATGAAATCTCAGTCTTTGTGACTGAGATTAGGGACAAATCACAATGAAATCTCAGTCTTTGTGACTGAGATTAGGGACAAATCACAATGAAATCTCAGTCTTTGTGACTGAGATTAGGGACAAATCACAATGAAATCTCAGTCTTTGTGACTGAGATTAGGGACAAATCACAAGAAATCTCAGTCTTTGTGACTGAGATTAGGGACAAATCACAATGAAATCTCAGTCTTTGTGACTGAGATTAGGGACAAATCACAATGAAATCTCAGTCTTTGTGACTGAGATTAGGGACAAATCACAATGAAATCTCAGTCTTTGTGACTGAGATAGGGACAAATCACAATGAAATCTCAGTCTTTGTGACTGAGATTAGGGACAAATCACAATGAAATCTCAGTCTTTGTGACTGAGATTAGGGACAAATCACAATGAAATCTCAGTCTTTGTGACTGAGATTAGGGACAAATCACAAAGAAATCTCAGTCTTTGTGACTGAGATTAGGGACAAATCACAATGAAATCTCAGTCTTTGTGACTGAGATTAGGGACAAATCACAATGAAATCTCAGTCTTTGTGACTGAGATTAGGGACAAATCACAATGAAATCTCAGTCTTTGTGACTGAGATTAGGGACAAATCACAATGAAATCTCAGTCTTTGTGACTGAGATTAGGGACAAATCACAATGAAATCTCAGTCTTTGTGACTGAGATTAGGGACAAATCACAATGAAATCTCAGTCTTTGTGACTGAGACTAGGGACAAATCACAATGAAATCTCAGTCTTTGTGACTGAGACTAGGGACAAATCACAATGAAATCTCAGTCTTTGTGACTGAGACTAGGGACAAATCACAATGAAATCTCAGTCTTTGTGACTGAGATTAGGGACAAATCACAATGAAATCTCAGTCTTTGTGACTGAGATTAGGGACAAATCACAATGAAATCTCAGTCTTTGTGACTGAGATTAGGGACAAATCACAATGAAATCTCAGTCTTTGTGACTGAGATTAGGGACAAATCACAATGAAATCTCAGTCTTTGTGACTGAGACTAGGGACAAATCACAATGAAATCTCAGTCTTTGTGACTGAGATTAGGGACAAATCACAATGAAATCTCAGTCTTTGTGACTGAGACTAGGGACAAATCACAATGAAATCTCAGTCTTTGTGACTGAGACTAGGGACAAATCACAATGAAATCTCAGTCTTTGTGACTGAGACTAGGGACAAATCACAATGAAATCTCAGTCTTTGTGACTGAGATTAGGGACAAATCACAATGAAATCTCAGTCTTTGTGACTGAGATTAGGGACAAATCACAATGAAATCTCAGTCTTTGTGACTGAGATTAGGGACAAATCACAATGAAATCTCAGTCTTTGTGACTGAGATTAGGGACAAATCACAATGAAATCTCAGTCTTTGTGACTGAGATTAGGGACAAATCACAATGAAATCTCAGTCTTTGTGACTGAGATTAGGGACAAATCACAATGAAATCTCAGTCTTTGTGACTGAGACTAGGGACAAATCACAATGAAATCTCAGTCTTTGTGACTGAGACTAGGGACAAATCACAATGAAATCTCAGTCTTTGTGACTGAGACTAGGGACAAATCACAAAGAAATCTCAGTCTTTGTGACTGAGATTAGGGACAAATCACAATGAAATCTCAGTCTTTGTGACTGAGATTAGGGACAAATCACAATGAAATCTCAGTCTTTGTGACTGAGATTAGGGACAAATCACAATGAAATCTCAGTCTTTGTGACTGAGACTAGGGACAAATCACAATGAAATCTCAGTCTTTGTGACTGAGACTAGGGACAAATCACAATGAAATCTCAGTCTTTGTGACTGAGACTAGGGACAAATCACAATGAAATCTCAGTCTTTGTGACTGAGACTAGGGACAAATCACAATGAAATCTCAGTCTTTGTGACTGAGATTAGGGACAAATCACAATGAAATCTCAGTCTTTGTGACTGAGATTAGGGACAAATCACAATGAAATCTCAGTCTTTGTGACTGAGATTAGGGACAAATCACAATGAAATCTCAGTCTTTGTGACTGAGATTAGGGACAAATCACAATGAAATCTCAGTCTTTGTGACTGAGATTAGGGACAAATCACAATGAAATCTCAGTCTTTGTGACTGAGATTAGGGACAAATCACAATGAAATCTCAGTCTTTGTGACTGAGACTAGGGACAAATCACAATGAAATCTCAGTCTTTGTGACTGAGACTAGGGACAAATCACAATGAAATCTCAGTCTTTGTGACTGAGACTAGGGACAAATCACAATGAAATCTCAGTCTTTGTGACTGAGACTAGGGACAAATCACAATGAAATCTCAGTCTTTGTGACTGAGACTAGGGACAAATCACAATGAAATCTCAGTCTTTGTGACTGAGATTAGGGACAAATCACAATGAAATCTCAGTCTTTGTGACTGAGATTAGGGACAAATCACAATGAAATCTCAGTCTTTGTGACTGAGATTAGGGACAAATCACAATGAAATCTCAGTCTTTGTGACTGAGACTAGGGACAAATCACAATGAAATCTCAGTCTTTGTGACTGAGACTAGGGACAAATCACAATGAAATCTCAGTCTTTGTGACTGAGACTAGGGACAAATCACAATGAAATCTCAGTCTTTGTGACTGAGACTAGGGACAAATCACAATGAAATCTCAGTCTTTGTGACTGAGACTAGGGACAAATCACAATGAAATCTCAGTCTTTGTGACTGAGATTAGGGACAAATCACAATAAATCTCAGTCTTTGTGACTGAGATTAGGGACAAATCACAATGAAATCTCAGTCTTTGTGACTGAGATTAGGGACAAATCACAAGAAATCTCAGTCTTTGTGACTGAGATTAGGGACAAATCACAATGAAATCTCAGTCTTTGTGACTGAGACTAGGGACAAATCACAATGAAATCTCAGTCTTTGTGACTGAGACTAGGGACAAATCACAATGAAATCTCAGTCTTTGTGACTGAGATTAGGGACAAATCACAATGAAATCTCAGTCTTTGTGACTGAGATTAGGGACAAATCACAATGAAATCTCAGTCTTTGTGACTGAGATTAGGGACAAATCACAATGAAATCTCAGTCTTTGTGACTGAGATTAGGGACAAATCACAATGAAATCTCAGTCTTTGTGACTGAGATTAGGGACAAATCACAATGAAATCTCAGTCTTTGTGACTGAGATTAGGGACAAATCACAATGAAATCTCAGTCTTTGTGACTGAGATTAGGGACAAATCACAATGAAATCTCAGTCTTTGTGACTGAGATTAGGGACAAATCACAATGAAATCTCAGTCTTTGTGACTGAGATTAGGGACAAATCACAAATGAAATCTCAGTCTTTGTGACTGAGACTAGGGACAAATCACAATGAAATCTCAGTCTTTGTGACTGAGATTAGGGACAAATCACAATGAAATCTCAGTCTTTGTGACTGAGACTAGGGACAAATCACAATGAAATCTCAGTCTTTGTGACTGAGACTAGGGACAAATCACAATGAAATCTCAGTCTTTGTGACTGAGACTAGGGACAAATCACAATGAAATCTCAGTCTTTGTGACTGAGATTAGGGACAAATCACAATGAAATCTCAGTCTTTGTGACTGAGATTAGGGACAAATCACAATGAAATCTCAGTCTTTGTGACTGAGATAGGGACAAATCACAATGAAATCTCAGTCTTTGTGACTGAGATTAGGGACAAATCACATGAAATCTCAGTCTTTGTGACTGAGACTAGGGACAAATCACAATGAAATCTCAGTCTTTGTGACTGAGACTAGGGACAAATCACAATGAAATCTCAGTCTTTGTGACTGAGACTAGGACAAATCACAATGAAATCTCAGTCTTTGTGACTGAGATTAGGACAAATCACAATGAAATCTCAGTCTTTGTGACTGAGATTAGGGACAAATCACAATGAAATCTCAGTCTTTGTGACTGAGATTAGGGACAAATCACAATGAAATCTCAGTCTTTGTGACTGAGATTAGGGACAAATCACAATGAAATCTCAGTCTTTGTGACTGAGATTAGGGACAAATCACAATGAAATCTCAGTCTTTGTGACTGAGACTAGGACAAATCACAATGAAATCTCAGTCTTTGTGACTGAGATTAGGACAAATCACATGACTGAGATAGGGACAAATCACATGAAATCTCAGTCTTTGTGACTGAGATTAGGGACAAATCACAATGAAATCTCAGTCTTTGTGACTGAGACTAGGGACAAATCACAATGAAATCTCAGTCTTTGTGACTGAGACTAGGGACAAATCACAATGAATCTCAGTCTTTGTGACTGAGACTAGGGACAAATCACAAAGAAATCTCAGTCTTTGTGACTGAGATTAGGGACAAATCACAATGAAATCTCAGTCTTTGTGACTGAGATTAGGGACAAATCACAATGAAATCTCAGTCTTTGTGACTGAGATTAGGGACAAATCACAATGAAATCTCAGTCTTTGTGACTGAGACTAGGGACAAATCACAATGAAATCTCAGTCTTTGTGACTGAGACTAGGGACAAATCACAATGAAATCTCAGTCTTTGTGACTGAGACTAGGGACAAATCACAAATAAATTTCAGTCTCTGTGACTGAGAGTAGGGACAAATCACAATGAAATCTCAGTCTTTGTGACTGAGATTAGGGACAAATCACAAAGAAATCTCAGTCTTTGTGACTGAGATTGGGACAAATCACAATGAAATCTCAATCTTTGTGACTGAGAGTAGGGACAAATCACAATGAAATCTCAGTCTTTGTGACTGAGATTAGGGACAAATCACAAAGAAATCTCAGTCTTTGTGACTGAGATTAGGGACAAATCACAATGAAATCTCAGTCTTTGTGACTGAGATTAGGGACAAATCACAATGAAATCTCAGTCTTTGTGACTGAGATTAGGGACAAATCACAAATAAATTTCAGTCTCTGTGACTGAGAGTAGGGACAAATCACAATGAAATCTCAATCTTTGTGACTGAGATTAGGGACAAATCACAAAGAAATCTCAGTCTTTGTGACTGAGATTAGGGACAAATCACAATGAAATCTCAGTCTTTGTGACTGAGATTAGGGACAAATCACAATGAAATCTCAGTCTTGGTGACTGAGACTAGGGACAAATCACAATGAAATCTCAGTCTTTGTGACCGAGACTAGGGACAAATCACAATGAAATCTCAGTCTTTGTGACTGAGACTAGGGACAAATCACAATGAAATCTCAGTCTTTGTGACTGAGATTAGGGACAAATCACAATGAAATCTCAGTCTTTGTGACTGAGACTAGGGACAAATCACAATGAAATCTCAGTCATTGTGACTGTGACTAGGGATAAATCACAAAGAAATCTCAGTCTTTGTGACTGAGACTAAGGACAAATCACAAAGAAATCTCAGTCTTTGTGACTGAGATTAGGGACAAATTACAATGAAATCTCAGTCTTTGTGACTGAGATTAGGGACAAATCACAAATAAATCTCAGTCTTGGTGACTGAGACTAGGGACAAATTACTATGAAATCTCAGTCTTGGTGACTGAGACTAGGGACAAATCACAATGAAATCTCAGTCTTTGTGACCGAGACTAGGGACAAATCGCAATGAAATCTCAGTCTTTGTGACTGAGACTAGGGACAAATCACAATGAAATCTCAGTCTTTGTGACTGAGACTAGGGACAAATCACAATGAAATCTCAGTCTTTGTGACTGAGATTAGGGACAAATCACAATGAAATCTCAGTCTTTGTGACTGAGATTAGGGACAAATCACAATGAAATCTCAGTCTTTGTGACTGAGATTAGGGACAAATCACAATGAAATCTCAGTCTTTGTGACTGAGACTAGGGACAAATCACAATGAAATCTCAGTCTTTGTGACTGAGACTAGGGATAAATCACAAAGAAATCTCAGTCTTTGTGACTGTGACTAAGGACAAATCACAATGAAATCTCAATCTTTGTGACTGAGATTAGGGACAAATCACAAAGAAATCTCAGTCTTTGTGACTGAGATTAGGGACAAATCACAATGAAATCTCAGTCTTTGTGACTGAGATTAGGGACAAATCACAATGAAATCTCAGTCTTTGTGACTGAGATTAGGGACAAATCACAATGAAATCTCAGTCTTTGTGACTGAGATTATGGACAAATCACAATGAAATCTCAGTCTTTGTGACTGAGATTATGGACAAATCACAATGAAATCTCAGTCTTTGTGACTGAGATTTGGGACAAATCACAATGAAATCTCAGTCTTTGTGACTGAGACTAGGGACAAATCACAATGAAATCTCAGTCTTTGTGACTGAGACTAGGGACAAATCACAATGAAATCTCAGTCTTTGTGACTGAGACTAGGGAAAATCACAATGAAATCTCAGTCTTCTGTGACTGAGACTAGGGACAAATCACATGAAATCTCAGTCTTTGTGACTGAGACTAGGGACAAATCACAAGAAATCTCAGTCTTTTGTGACTGAGATTAAGGACAATCACAATGAAATCTCAGTCTTTGTGACTGAGGATTATGGGACAACATCACAATGAAATCTCAGTCTTTGTGATGAGATTTGGACCAAATCACAATCTCCGAGATCTCAGTCTTTGTGACTGAGATTAGGACAAATCACAATTAATCTCAGTCTTGCGTGACTGGAGACTGATGGGACACGAATCACAATGAATACTCAGTCTTTGTGACCGAGACACAGGACAAAGTTCATTTGCTATCTTCCCTTAGTCCTGAGTTAGAGATGAGACTGAGAATTAGGTCATTGAAGCGATTTGTTCCCCTAGTCTCGGCAGAACAATCGCAATAAACTTGAGGAATGAAAGTCTCAGTTCTTCTTAATTTTGTGATATTGAATTAGACCAAATCACTAGATATCGTAGTCACTGATAAATAACACAAAAACTATCTTTGTGGATTGATTCAGTCTTTTTTGTGACTGTCATAGTGATTTGTTCTCTAATCTCGCTTGATAATAGCTTTAAGACCAATACAGTCAACATAAGGAAATCTCAGTCTTTGTGACTGAGATAGGGACAAATGACTGAATTTTTCTTTGTGGAAATAAATCACAAGATATCTTTCACGTCTTCCGGTGAATAGAAGATTCTTCAGTCGAAACAGTCAACAAGTACAAATAAATCTCAGTAAGCTG
>JALLKC010000309.1:55000-56408 GCA_024034495.1 Camelina laxa | reverse complement strand
CAAAAGAGAGAGGTCCGAGAGCATAATTAGTTGATGAGGAGAAATTGCAGCCACGAAACACTCACCCAATCAACCTTCAAAGGCAAGTAAGGACTCTTTCAACTGAAAATTGCTGTTCACATTGCAAGATCTGTCTCAAGATGTTTTGGAAAATGAAAACAGCAGCAGAATAAATAGTATACTTTATCGAGAAAAGGGAGGAAGTATCTTCTTCTCTGACGTAGACGGGCATCCTTCGAGATTACTTCCTTTAGGACCGGGAGGTCGAAGAATCTATATGCTACCTTACTTTCAGGATGGCTTTACGAAAGATTCCATTTAGCTGAAGTAGGACGAAGCGGTATGAGATAAGAGGTCTCAACGAGCCTTCAGCATCTGAAACGGGAGCTTTAACCTGCATATCATACGGGAGTCTTAGTGGAGAGCGTTCTCTTTATCATCCCTATGTCAAATTTGAAGTGACGGAGGAACCCTATTCGATAAAGAAGGGAACAGTGCAAATAAAGCTATTTCGAGTCCTCTATCAACAACCAACCAAACCACCCGCTTTCGGGCTTAAAGCGAAACTGAGCTTCTCACTAAACAAAATCAATCGTAAGCTTCATGTCCGAGACTCGGAAAGAGTGGCGTTAAAGAGGGCGTCAGAGCCTCTCGAAGTCTCCGATCTCACAGATGGTTAGGCTGCAATTCCTTCGCTTGTGAAGAAGCTTGGATAGTTCTCCTTACTCGGACACTATTCATTCGACCACCGCCATGCTTAAAGATTGAAGTTTTGTTTTGACTCTGTAAAAAAAAAAGAACGTTGTAACGTCGGTAACGCAGCCTCACAGGCAGCCTGAGAAGTTTTTGACCCCTTTACCTATCTGGGTGAGCTACATCCATACATAGTCTAAGCCTCTGATTGATGACAGTACTAGATACGGAATCTTAGTCCCAAGAGTTCTGCAGAAAGGGCTAAAAGGCAATATTTCGCTAGGTGGTTATCCCAATTCTTTGATAAGATCGCTACCGAACGCCCCCAAAAGCCTAGTCTTTAGAAGGAACGAACGGATTTCTTTGTTTGTTCGTGCAATGAAGAACTCTTATCTGAAGAACGGTAATAACGGAAAAGAAAAAAACTCAACCTGATGCTACTGGAATAGAGAAGCAAGCAAAGTGGTCGGGCTGGCCTGGACTCATTGAAAAAAGCGGTATTTTCTTCCGCGAAGACTAACTAACGGGCGCACTCAATTTCTACCTTCTCCGAGCTTACCACCACCCGTGGCAATAGAATGAAAACAGAGTAATGACAAGGAATTTTCTATTAACCAACGGGAGATCCTCCTTTTCTCGCCTAATCTAGGGTCTCAGGGTTCCCCAGCACAGACTTCTTGTTAGTTTAAACTAGTAAAATGGAGTAAGCTATGCT
>JALLKC010000309.1:42500-50000 GCA_024034495.1 Camelina laxa | reverse complement strand
GAGTACGAGAACAAATCCATCTTCCTGTCAACGGGACAACAATCAATCTTGTTGGTCCGTAGTTGAATCAAACTAAGAAAAATTCGTTCTCAGTGAGCTTGAATTCGGTATCATGGGTCAGAGTACTTTGGCCCGGAAAAAAGCATCTCAAATAGCCTTTCTTTTGTTAGTAAGCCGCTCGTACCGCCTCTAGTTCAAGTAGTTCAAAGAATTAAGCTAGCTTAGTTAATCGATTTTAAGACAGGCTTACCTCCCCTTTCATCCCTTGCTTCTTTGAAAGTGCTTCCTTTGAGTGAAGGCAGCATAAGTGCATTGGTCACATACGTCCGCCACACCAAACCTCGTATGCAGATCCTAGTGCCACATCCATGTCTGCTGAATTTAATGCATTAATTCTCCATGGCACCGGGACTATACCATCATCTCCTCATCAAAAGATTGTTGTGGGTCTTATCGGGGTTAAGCGAAACCTGATTGGCAGTGTTTGACGGTACAAGGCTCGCCTCGTTGCCATCATTCAGCGGCCTGGGATAAGATCCTGCGTAATATTTAAAAAAAAAAGGGAGGGACAGCTGATAAGGCTATTGACTCCCACTGACCGTGGGCGCAGCAAATGTGGCTAAAAACATTTAATAGACTCGCATCGAAAAGAAGATTTCTTGCTTTAGTTCGATGGGAGGCATACCAACTTAGTCAACTTTATGGGTACGTCTTTCATTCAACCGCCAGTGGAGAGCAAGCGCCCCACCCGAGTCTCCATCGAAAAGCGTTTTTATATATAATATAAATTATTATCGATCGAAACCTAAAGCCAAGTGCATCGATCGGTTTCCTTGCGTTGGGAGGGAATTGGAATGAACCTTGAAAGCTAGCGGGGACTCAGAGAGAAGAGAGCCAGGGATATCCAACCCCAAGAATCGCACGCAGGCTTCCGCCCCCTTTCTTAACGGGGAGCGGTTTGCTTAGAGAGATCGAATGCTTCCAAAGCAGGGAAAAAAGATAGGAAATTGATGAAAAATCGAGGGTGGGAACCAAAACTCATCTACATATATACGCACTGGTACACCATGAAGGACTTTCCCCACTGAGTGAAGAATCAGATTTATGACTTGGCATAATAAGATCCAATCCAATTGATTAATGAAAGTCGACTCGACGATCAGTTAGCCTCATCCCATTCTTTAAAGCAGTAGCGAACAAAGGACGCCGACAAGAAAAAGGCATAAAAGATGAGAAAGCTCAATCCAAGGACATGAAAGCGGAATCACAACTGTGCTAAATCCCTACTTCACCGAGGGAAAAGTCCTCCTATTCCTTTTCACCAGTTCAGGGCAAATAATGAAGGGTTTCCGGCGCAAATGAATAGTAGAAAAAGGTCGAATTCCTCCTTGCAGTTGATTAACTTTCACTTTAGTTGGACCATGGCAAGGAAACAGGAATGTCAATCAGCGCTCAGACCTATTCCGTTGCAAAGGAAAAAGAGACTCGCTCTAGTTCCCGTAACCATTCGTTGTAAGGAGGAGCGCTGGGCGAATGCATGCTTTACTTGTAAGTGGTGTGTTTACACCGGGAATGATATAATAACTCGGGCCTACCCGGCCCTAGTGCCACCCGGATCCGCTAGGGCTTGTTCTGACATGGTGGCGATTTAAATAAATGCCTTCTGACATGTGATACCGAATCGCGCTAACCTTCCTTTCACATCAGAGAAATGTGGCGGCATTGCCTGCTTCCAGGTATGAATCCACAACTTTTCTCTGTTGTTTAAAAAATGAGATTGAAATGGATTAGAAGCTACGCTCCAATCATGGTTAGCCAATCACAATTATGCTTAGTGAAAGTTCTCCTCTCCAAAAGCATAACTTTGTTAGGACCAAACTGCCAAATGAAAGCATTTAAGCCATTGTGCTAGTCTTTTTCCACAGAAATTGAATCATCGAATGCTATATATATAAGAATTATTTATGATGATAGTGGCGCCTGAATGAGAGTTTCTTGGTCCTGCAATGGCTCTTATAAAAAGTAAAAGCGATCTCTCTAATAAAGGTATCAGATCTAAAGAAAGCGAAAGCCTATAACTCGACTAAAAGGAAAGAAAGTTCCTCTACTGAAAGTGGTTGTGATAGGGAATAGGTAAAGGCTATGCCTTATCAAATCACAAGCAAACAGTTACAAGAGACCGTCTACCGGCTAAGCGCTCCCATTAACACACACCTCCTACTTAAAAACAGTCACGTCGTTTTTTTCCCACATTACAGCTCTGGGAGAGGGATGTACTTCTTTCAATTGCGAGATGCGTGAATACATTGAGAGATAGCCAGCTCCTGGAAAGAGCGAGATGTCAACAAAGCTAAAAAAGTCGAAGCGACTCGACTTCCATTTCTTCAGCTAGGGGCAGAACACACTCTTTCTTGCGTGACTGCTGGAAGGCTTGACTTGGTCTCAAAGGCTTGGCTAGAAGCAGAAACTTCTTTCTTTAGTGCAAAAAGCCCATTAAGAATCGAATCATCGCCAAAGCAAGGGAATCAACCACCATCTACGAATATCAACGGCTTTTCCCACGTGAAGAGGTAAGCTACAGGGTGAGGAACGGCAAACATAGTAGGCTTAGGCTTTCCGGGTGGTTATGAGAAAGTGCTTGGTCCCTTGGCTTAGGCGAGTGCAGTCACTTCCACATCTGAAATGATTTGGTCCAGAATCAGGAGCCGTTCCTTCACTCCTAGTTTCAAAACAAGGTCACAGCTATGATATGGTAAAGCATTTCTTTCCGAGATAGCCAGTCCAGTTGCTCGGGGCAGAGCTAAACCGTTAGCAGGTCTAAGGCCGAGAGTGAATCGATTGAAGAACAAATCACTTATATTAGGGAATCCGCCTTTCTTTCGCCTCAACGGGGCAACTTAGATTCGACAAGTCGCTAGGCTCTGTCTTAGGTTTTCAACGAACCTTTTGAACGAATTCCTAGAGCTAGTTAGCTTGCACTAGGAGTGTCTATCAAAAAGGCCGTAAGCGCAGCAGCTTAGGAATTTCACCGCATTCTGGCTTAGACTGCTACGCGTTGCTAGCTCTTGCCCCGAGCACCTGGACTGGCTATCTCGAAAGAAATGCTTTCATATCATAGCTGCTGACTTGGCTTTGAAACTAGGAGCTGAAGGAACGGCTACTGATTTGGGACCTAAATCATTTCATCCGGAAGTGACTGCACTCGCCTAAGCCAAGGCCAAGCTACTTTCATAACCACCAGGAAAGCCTAGCTACTTGTTCGTTCCTCACCCTGTCCCTTACCTCTTACCGTGGGAAAAGCCGTTGATATTCGTAGATCGTTCGTTGATTCCCTTGCTTTTGGGCGATGATTCGATTCTTCTGGGCTTGTTGCCACTAAAGAAAGAGTTCTGCCTTCTAGCCAAGCCTTTGAGACCAAGTCAAGCTTTCCAGCAGTCAACCAAGAAAGAGTGTTTCTCCCCTACTGAAGAAATGGAAGTCAGTCTGCTTTCCTTTTTAGCTTTGTTCACATCTGCTCTTTCCAGGACTGGCTATCTCTCAATGTATTCACGCATCTCGAAATAGTGAAAAGAAGTAGTCCCTCCTCCCAGAGCTGAAATAGCTGGAAAAAAAAACTTTAATAGAGGTAATGCCGACTCTTCTACTTTCTGGATCTTTTGAATAAGGCAAGGCCTTTACCTATTCCCTATCACAACCACTTTCAGTAGAGGAACTTTCTTTCCTTTTAGTCGAGTTATAGCTTTCGCTTCTTTAGATCCTGATCCTTTATTAGAGGAGATCGCTTTACTTTTTTATAAGAGCCATTGGCAGGACCAAGAAACTCTCATTCAAGGCGCCAATCATTCATAAATAATTCTTATATATGATATGCAATTCGATGATTCAATTTCTTGTGGAAAAGACTAGCGCAATGGCTTAATGCATTTCATTGGCAGTTTGGTCCTAACAAATTATGCTTTTTGGGAGAGGAGAACTTTCACTAAGCAATATTTGAGTTGGCTAACCCAATGATTGAGCTAGCTTCTAATCCATTTCAATCTCATTTTACACAGCAGAAGTTGTGGATTCATACCTGGAAGCAGGCAATGCCGCCACATTTCTCTTGTGAAAGAAGGTTACGCAGCTGATTCGGTTAATCACATGTCAGAGGCATTTATTTAAATCGCACATGTCAGAACAAGACCTAGGGATCCGGTGGCACTAGGAGCGGGTAGCCGAGTTTAGATCATTCCGTTAAGACACAACCACTTTTACAGTAAACATGCATTCGCCCAGCGCTCCCTCCTTACGAATGGTTACGGGACTAGAGCGAGTCTCTTTTTCTTTGCAAGAATAGGTCTGAGCCTGATGACATTCCTGCTTTCCTTGCCATGTCCAACTAAAGTGAAAGTTAATCAACTGCAAGGAGGAATCGACCTTTTTCTACTATTCATTTGCGCCGGAAACCCCTTCATTATTTGCCCTGAACTGGTGAAAGGAATAGGAGGACTTTTCCCTCGGTGGAAGTAGGGATTTAAGCACAGTTGTGATTCCGCTTTCATGTCTTGGATTGAGCTTTCTCACTCTTTTTATGCCTTTTCTTGTCGGCGTCCTTTGTTCGCTACTGCTTTAAAGAATGGGATGAGGCTAACTGATCGTCGAGTCGACTTTCATTAATCATTGGATTGGATCTTATTATCCCATAGTCATAAATCTGATTCTTCACTCAGTGGGAACAGTCTTCATGGTGGTACCAGTGCGTATATATGTAGATGAGTTTTGGTTCCCACCCTCGATTTTTCATTCAATCTTCCTATCTTTTTTCCCTGCTTTGAGCATTCGATCTCTCGTAAGCAAACCCTCGTTAGAGAAAGGGGCGGGAGCCTGCGTGCGATTCTTGGGTTGGATATCCCTGGCTCTCTTCTCTCTGAGTCCCCGCTAGCTTTCAAGGGTTCATTCAATCTCCCTCCCAACGCAAGGAAACCGATCGATGCACTTGGCTTTAGGTTTCGATCGATAATAATTTATATTATATATAAAACGCTTTTCGCTGGAGACTCGGGTGGGGCGCTTGCTCTCCACTGGCGGCGTTGAATGAAAGACGTACCCATAAAGTTGACCTAAGTTGGTATGCCTCCCATCGAACTAAAGCAAGAAATCTTCTTTCGATGCGAGTCTATTAAATGTTTAGCCACATTTGCTGCGCCCGGTCAGTGGAGTCAATAGCCTTATCAGCTGTCCCTCCCTTTTTTTTTATATTACCCAGGATTTATCCCAGGCCGCTGATGAATTGGCAACGAGGCGAGCCTTGTACGCTCAACACTGCCATCAGGTTTCCGCTTAACCGATAAGACCCACAACAATCTTTTGATGAGGAGATGATGGTACTAGTTCCCGGGTGCCATGGAGAATTAATGCATTAAATTCAGCAGACATGGATGGTGGCACTAGGATCTGCATACGAGGCTTTTGGTGTGCGGACGTATGTGACCAATGCACTTATGCTGCCTTCACTCAAAGGAAAGCACTTTCAAAGAAGCAAGGGATGAAGGGGAGGTAAGCCTGTCTTAAAATCGATTAACTAAGCTAGCTTAATTCTTGAACTACTTGAACTAGAGGAGCGGTACGAGCGGCTTACTACAAAAGAAAGGCTATTTGAGATGCTTTTTCCGGGCCAAAGTACTCTACCCATGATACCGATTCAAGCTCACTGAGAACGAATTTTCTTAGTTTGAAATTCAACTACGGACCAACAAAGATTGATTGTTGTCCCGTTGACAGGAAGATGGAGGGTTGTTCTCGTACTCGCTTGCGGGGTGGGCATTCTTATTTGTTAAGACTTTTCACAGCTTTTAGGCGCTAGGAGGGCTTGATAGCTTTGATGTAACCGGTTTTGGTCGTTGTTGGAATTGATGAGCCAAACAAGCCAGTTCTCAGCCTTCTATAGTATTCGTTTGAATACGAGACAAAGGAATCTATAGGCCTATCTCTCACTTTTTAATACTATTATTGCTAGTGCTAAGGAGCTAGAGTATTACTAGTCTAGAAAAGAATCCCACATAGTTGGCTATCTTACTCTAATACCAATGCGAAGAAACTCATTAATTCATTGATGAGAGGGCGAAGAAACTTTTAGCTTTAGAGAATCCAGTCCAGCGGAAGACTAAGTACGGTAGAAGTCAAATCAATCTCTTTCAACAGAAGGCTCTGACCTGACCACAGTCAATCAGTCTATTGTTCTGGTTCTAGAGAGTCTAACCGAGAAGAAATCGTCTCATCGCTTTGAGCCTGGTCCAGGTGTGGGGATGAGTCCTCCATCTAGTAGCCCAGCCCTTCCGACAAGAGCAGTTACGCCTTTTCCTAAAGCCCTTACTAAACCCGCTTAGCGACCACGGAAAGCATAGTCAGAAGAGCTGAAACAATAGCCATGTCATATTCCTCGGGAATTGCCTTTCGAACTGAACTACCACGACTCTCGTTAACTGCATCGGATTCGTGAATCAATTGCTGCAGATTATCTCATTCAATTGCAGCGGCTTTAGCAGACATTTCTTCAATTTGCGTAGATAGAAGATCCGGCTAGAAACTCCTTTTCATTGCCTTCTACTTTAAGTTTTCAATGAATTTCTCTATATCTAATTCCAAGTGAGATGTCCAAAATCAAAGGATGGAGGGTAAGAATCGACGAGGAATCTATAAGATCAACATCGTTCATTCAAAAGGAAGAGAGAAGAATCGGACGATTGAAGACTAGAATCGCTAATAGTCAGTCGGAGTGGATGAGAAAGAATTGTAGGACTAGATAGCTCTTTCCTTTTTTGATGTGCTTTCTTGCGGGGAAAAAAAGGTATTTACGTTAGCTAGGCTTTGACGCTTGTTCTCGGATTCCTTTGCTTGTATATTGTCCGAATCTCTATGGCAAGTAGTAGGACCCTCACACTCTGTTCGTTCTCCTGTCCCTATCTCTCTCTGTCACATCCTATCCCGTTCAGAATCTTTGGGATCAAGAACTCTCTTCCATTTCTCTGCTCGGAAAGCAAGGTTGGCAAGAGATATTTTGAAAATTAGGGTGCGGCAACTAAGAGGTATCGAGACTGACCGCAATTGCGGTTGACTTTCTTTCATTTGTTTATGACAAGTGAAAGTCGTTTCGTTTAGTACGAGATGGCTTCACACCTCGCGGTGCTTCCACCTCTCGCCTATCGAAGTTCTGTTCTAAAACCTGTTCCGAGAACTTGTATAGAGAAGGATTTCCCGCTAAGCAGCAGTTCTTCCATACCAACTCTAGCTGCCCGGCGCTGCCTATTGGCATACACAACCGTACACCATAGGTTGGCCCAACCCAGTCCTCTCGTACTAGGGTTGGCTCCTCGCAGTTCTCCTTTAACACCAACGGTAGATAGGAACCGAACTGTCTCACGACGTTCTAAACCCAACTCACGTACCACTTGAATCGGCGAACAACCGAACCCTGGGACCTTCTTCAAACCCGGATGTGATGATTGACTCGACAAGGTGCCA
>JALLKC010000309.1:37500-40000 GCA_024034495.1 Camelina laxa | reverse complement strand
TCGTCTTCTTTTTTCTTCAAATCCCAAATCCGCTTCGCTCGCCGCTACTAACGGGGTCTCGGTTGATTCCCTTCCTTAGCACTAGAGTTTCAGTTCGCTAAGTTTCACAAAGTCCAAAGAGCGCAGACTAGCCACGGAGCTTGGATACGGTTTCCCGATCGGAGATCCATGATCACAGCGACGGTATCTCCCCCATGGCCTTTCGCTTCTGAAAGCGTCCTTCCTTCTCAATGCCCGGGCATCCATCCAATGCATTCTTTTCGATCTTGTACTCAGGGTACACTGAACACAAAAAAAAATATCGATGAAACCTGAGAACTAGAAGCAACGAAATCAAAAAGTCTATTCTGACGTGAACGACGCTTTGTCATTAGAGTGTGAGAACCTTAAGGAGAAAGCTTTTTGATTGTTTGTTTACTCAACTCGTAAAGGCAAAGAAAAAAGGGATCCGCCTCGAATCAAAACGTTCTTTCTTTTCTAAAAACGATCTTTCTTCTCTTATGAAATTGATAGTTTGTAGAGAGGGATGCAATAACTCGACTGTAAGGTCCACCAGGTCCGTAGGAGAGTCAGTCTTTCTCTAAGCAAGCTGTTTTCTGGCCTATACGGAAAGAGTTTTCAAGGTCTTTCCCTTTCCCGAAGGGAGTTCAAGCTTGCCTGTAAAGGGAAGGGAAGCACAGCAATAACGCCTTTTTCCTTTTTTCTCCCGATTAGACGAAGACGTGTTGGGAATAGTCCTTTTTCAACAATAATGGGGCCTTCCTCGCGTGATAGTACATCTGCGATTGGTTTGTCTTGTTTAACAGCATAGCTTCACTCCCATTTTACTAGTTTAAACTAACAAGAAGTCTGTGCTGGGGACCCTGAGACCTAGATTAGCGAGAAAAGGAGGATCTCCCGTTGGTTAATAGAAAATTCCCTTGGTCATTACTCTGTTTCATTCTATTGTACCACGGTGGTGGTAAGCTCGGAGAAGGTAGAAATTGAGTGCGCCCCGTTAGTTAGTCTTCGCGGAAGAAATACCGCTTTTTTCAATTGAGTCCCAGGCCAGCCCGACCCACTTTGCTTGCTTCTCTCATTCAGTAGCATCAGGTTGAGTTTTTTTTCTTTCCGTATTACCTTCTTCAGATAAGATTCTTCATTGCACGAACAAACAAAAAGAAATCCGTTCGTTCCTTCTAAAGACTTAGGCTTTTGGGGCGTTCGGTAGCGATCTTATCAAAGAATTGGGATAACCACCCTAGCGAACTATTGCCTTTAGCCCGCTATCTGCAGAACTCTTGGGACTAAGATTCACCGTATCTAGTACTGTCATCAATCAGAGGCTTAGACTATGTATGGATGTAGCTCACCCAAGATAGGTAAAGGGGTCCAAAAAACTTCTCAGGCTGCCTGTGAGGGCTGCGTTAACCGACGTTACAACGTTCTTTTTTTTTTTACAGAGTCAAAACAAAACTTCAATCTTTAAGCATGGGCGGTGGTCGAATGAATAGAATGTCCGAGTAAGGAGAACTATCCAAGCTTCTTCACAAGCGAAGGAATTGCAGCCTAACCATCTGTGAGATCGGAGACTTCGAGGCTCTGACGCCCTCTTTACGCCACTCTTTCCGAGTCTCGGACATGAAGCTACGTTGATTTTGTAGTGAGAAGCTCATTTCGCTTTAAGCCCGACAAGCGGGTGGTTTGGTTGGTTGTTGATAGAGGACTCCGAAATAGCTTTATTTGACTGTTCCCTTCTTTATCGAATAGGGGTTCCTCCGTCACTTCAAATTTTGACTAGGGATGATAACCAAGAACGCTCTCCATAAGACTCCCGTTATGATATGCAGTTAAGCTCCCGTTTCAGATGCTGAAGGCTCGTTGAGACTCTTATCTCAGACCGTCGTCCTACTTCAGCTAAATGGAATCTTTCGTAAAGCCATCCTGAAAGTAAGGTAGCTATAGATTCTGCGGGCGTGCGGGTCTGAGTTACCTCTCTCTCGATCCGTGCCTACGGCCTTCCGTTCCAGAAGATACGGCGCCTGCTCAGCTCTTCTCATAAAGTGATAAATAATATGTGTCACTCCTTCACTCATACCTTCTCCGAGCACACCTCTTGAGTAGAAGCTAATAGTCTCGCTATGTAACTCCGACGTGCTATGCTTTCAGTGCGAAAGAGTCCACCAATATACTTAAGTGCGCGTGGCAAGATATAGACAGGAGCCCTCCTCTCGTGCTATGGCTGTAGCGAGTGATATATACAGATAAACTGCTGCTCACTATACTGCTACTTACAATCGCTCCAGTCTCATTCATACATAACAGTTGAAGCAAGCGACGTGTGAGACCTCGTGTCTACTATAGCCTCTCCTCGCCTTCGGTGGTTTCTGCTCAGATAGCATATTTAGTTCATAGAGAGATCAGTCCAGGAGCATTTCATTAGTTTGATGGAGGAGAAAAGGCCAGCCACGAAACACTCGCACCGACATTAAACCACCCAATGAAGCTCCTCCGTCTCTCC
>JALLKC010000309.1:25000-30000 GCA_024034495.1 Camelina laxa | reverse complement strand
TATGGGATAATAAGATCCAATCCAATTGATTAATGAAAGTCGACTCGACGATCAGTTAGCCTCATCCCATTCTTTAAAGCAGTAGCGAACAAAGGACGCCGACAAGAAAAAGGCATAAAAAGAGTGAGAAAGCTCAATCCAAGACATGAAAGCGGAATCACAACTGTGCTTAAATCCCTACTTCCACCGAGGGAAAAGTCCTCCTATTCCTTTCACCAGTTCAGGGCAAATAATGAAGGGGTTTCCGGCGCAAATGAATAGTAGAAAAAGGTCGATTCCTCCTTGCAGTTGATTAACTTTCACTTTAGTTGGACATGGCAAGGAAAGCAGGAATGTCATCAGGCTCAGACCTATTCTTGCAAAGAAAAAGAGACTCGCTCTAGTCCCGTAACCATTCGTAAGGAGGGAGCGCTGGGCGAATGCATGTTTACTGTAAAAGTGGTTGTGTCTTAACGGAATGATCTAAACTCGGCTACCCGCTCCTAGTGCCACCGGATCCCTAGGTCTTGTTCTGACATGTGCGATTTAAATAAATGCCTCTGACATGTGATTAACCGAATCAGCTGCGTAACCTTCTTTCACAAGAGAAATGTGGCGGCATTGCCTGCTTCCAGGTATGAATCCACAACTTCTGCTGTGTAAAATGAGATTGAAATGGATTAGAAGCTAGCTCAATCATTGGGTTAGCCAACTCAAATATTGCTTAGTGAAAGTTCTCCTCTCCCAAAAAGCATAATTTGTTAGGACCAAACTGCCAATGAAATGCATTAAGCCATTGCGCTAGTCTTTTCCACAAGAAATTGAATCATCGAATTGCATATCATATATAAGAATTATTTATGAATGATTGGCGCCTTGAATGAGAGTTTCTTGGTCCTGCCAATGGCTCTTATAAAAAAGTAAAGCGATCTCCTCTAATAAAGGATCAGGATCTAAAGAAGCGAAAGCTATAACTCGACTAAAAGGAAAGAAAGTTCCTCTACTGAAAGTGGTTGTGATAGGGAATAGGTAAAGGCCTTGCCTTATTCAAAAGATCCAGAAAGTAGAAGAGTCGGCATTACCTCTATTAAAGTTTTTTTTTTTCCAGCTATTTCAGCTCTGGAGGAGGACTACTTCTTTCACTATTTCGAGATGCGTGAATACATTGAGAGATAGCCAGTCCTCTGGAAGAGCAGATGTGAACAAAGCTAAAAAGGAAAGCAGACTGACTTCCATTTCTTCAGTAGGGGAGAACACTCTTTCTTGGTTGACTGCTGGAAGTGAAAACTTGGTCTCAAGGCTTGGCTAGAAGGCAGAAACTCTTCTCTTAGTGGCAACAAGCCCAGAAGAATCGAATCATCGCCCAAAAGCAAGGGAATCAACGAACGATCTACGAATATCAACGGCTTTTCCAACGGTAGAGGGCTAAGCAGGACAGGGTGAGGAACGAACAGTAGCTGATGGCTCTTTCCTGGTGGTTAGAAGTAAGCTTTTGGGCCTTGGCTTAGGCGAGTGAGGTCATGTCCGGAATTGATTAATGATTTGTCAGGCGAAGCCACATGCCCTAAGTTTGGACTCATCACACATGACGTCGCTTACTTTCAGCTCCTGTCATGTACTATGTAATACACCTGCATTGTGGCAGAACCCTGTCTGTAATTGTAATGAGTGAACAGCGCACTCTGTCTTCTCCGGCGAGACATAGGTTAGTCGCAGCTCGGAGGCAAGTACCCGTGAAGCAGTCATCAAGCCAGATGCGGATGAAATTCTAACTGCTGCGCTCCGCCTTTTGATTAGAAAAACTCCTAGTGCCAAGCTAACTAACTAGGATTCGTTCAAAGATTGAGGAATGCAAACAGGAAGAGAAGAGCTAGCGTACTCTTGACGAATTCTATACTGCTCGGCTGGGTTGAGGCGAAAAGAAAGGCGGGTTCCCTATATAAGTGAATATGTTCTTCAATCGATTCATCTCGGCCTTAGACTGCTACGGTTAGCTCTTGCCCCGAGCACCTGGACTGGCTATCTCGAAAGAAATGCTTTCATATCATAGCTGCTGACTTGGCTTTGAAACTAGGAGCTGAAGGAACGGCTACTGATTTGGGACCTAAATCATTTCATCCGGAAGTGACTGCACTCGCCTAAGCCAAGGCCAAGCTACTTTCATAACCACCAGGAAAGCCTAGCTACTTGTTCGTTCCTCACCCTGTCCCTTACCTCTTACCGTGGGAAAAGCCGTTGATATTCGTAGATCGTTCGTTGATTCCCTTGCTTTTGGGCGATGATTCGATTCTTCTGGGCTTGTTGCCACTAAAGAAAGAGTTCTGCCTTCTAGCCAAGCCTTTGAGACCAAGTCAAGCTTTCCAGCAGTCAACCAAGAAAGAGTGTTTCTCCCCTACTGAAGAAATGGAAGTCAGTCTGCTTTCCTTTTTAGCTTTGTTCACATCTGCTCTTTCCAGGACTGGCTATCTCTCAATGTATTCACGCATCTCGAAATAGTGAAAAGAAGTAGTCCCTCCTCCCAGAGCTGAAATAGCTGGAAAAAAAAACTTTAATAGAGGTAATGCCGACTCTTCTACTTTCTGGATCTTTTGAATAAGGCAAGGCCTTTACCTATTCCCTATCACAACCACTTTCAGTAGAGGAACTTTCTTTCCTTTTAGTCGAGTTATAGCTTTCGCTTCTTTAGATCCTGATCCTTTATTAGAGGAGATCGCTTTACTTTTTTATAAGAGCCATTGGCAGGACCAAGAAACTCTCATTCAAGGCGCCAATCATTCATAAATAATTCTTATATATGATATGCAATTCGATGATTCAATTTCTTGTGGAAAAGACTAGCGCAATGGCTTAATGCATTTCATTGGCAGTTTGGTCCTAACAAATTATGCTTTTTGGGAGAGGAGAACTTTCACTAAGCAATATTTGAGTTGGCTAACCCAATGATTGAGCTAGCTTCTAATCCATTTCAATCTCATTTTACACAGCAGAAGTTGTGGATTCATACCTGGAAGCAGGCAATGCCGCCACATTTCTCTTGTGAAAGAAGGTTACGCAGCTGATTCGGTTAATCACATGTCAGAGGCATTTATTTAAATCGCACATGTCAGAACAAGACCTAGGGATCCGGTGGCACTAGGAGCGGGTAGCCGAGTTTAGATCATTCCGTTAAGACACAACCACTTTTACAGTAAACATGCATTCGCCCAGCGCTCCCTCCTTACGAATGGTTACGGGACTAGAGCGAGTCTCTTTTTCTTTGCAAGAATAGGTCTGAGCCTGATGACATTCCTGCTTTCCTTGCCATGTCCAACTAAAGTGAAAGTTAATCAACTGCAAGGAGGAATCGACCTTTTTCTACTATTCATTTGCGCCGGAAACCCCTTCATTATTTGCCCTGAACTGGTGAAAGGAATAGGAGGACTTTTCCCTCGGTGGAAGTAGGGATTTAAGCACAGTTGTGATTCCGCTTTCATGTCTTGGATTGAGCTTTCTCACTCTTTTTATGCCTTTTTCTTGTCGGCGTCCTTTGTTCGCTACTGCTTTAAAGAATGGGATGAGGCTAACTGATCGTCGAGTCGACTTTCATTAATCAATTGGATTGGATCTTATTATCCCATAGTCATAAATCTGATTCTTCACTCAGTGGGAACAGTCTTCATGGTGGTACCAGTGCGTATATATGTAGATGAGTTTTGGTTCCCACCCTCGATTTTTCATTCAATCTTCCTATCTTTTTTTCCCTGCTTTGGAAGCATTCGATCTCTCGTAAGCAAACCCTCGTTAGAGAAAGGGGGCGGGAAGCCTGCGTGCGATTCTTGGGTTGGATATCCCTGGCTCTCTTCTCTCTGAGTCCCCGCTAGCTTTCAAGGGTTCATTCAATCTCCCTCCCAACGCAAGGAAACCGATCGATGCACTTGGCTTTAGGTTTCGATCGATAATAATTTATATTATATATAAAAACGCTTTTCGCTGGAGACTCGGGTGGGGCGCTTGCTCTCCACTGGCGGTTGAATGAAAGACGTACCCATAAAGTTGACCTAAGTTGGTATGCCTCCCATCGAACTAAAGCAAGAAATCTTCTTTCGATGCGAGTCTATTAAATGTTTAGCCACATTTGCTGCGCCCCGGTCAGTGGAGTCAATAGCCTTATCAGCTGTCCCTCCCTTTTTTTTTAATATTACCCAGGATCTTATCCCAGGCCGCTGATGAATTGGCAACGAGGCGAGCCTTGTACCGCTCAACACTGCCATCAGGTTTCCGCTTAACCCGATAAGACCCACAACAATCTTTTGATGAGGAGATGATGGTACTAGTTCCCGGGTGCCATGGAGAATTAATGCATTAAATTCAGCAGACATGGATGGTGGCACTAGGATCTGCATACGAGGCTTTTGGTGTGCGGACGTATGTGACCAATGCACTTATGCTGCCTTCACTCAAAGGAAAGCACTTTCAAAGAAGCAAGGGATGAAGGGGAGGTAAGCCTGTCTTAAAATCGATTAACTAAGCTAGCTTAATTCTTGAACTACTTGAACTAGAGGAGCGGTACGAGCGGCTTACTACAAAAGAAAGGCTATTTGAGATGCTTTTTCCGGGCCAAAGTACTCTGACCCATGATACCGATTCAAGCTCACTGAGAACGAATTTTCTTAGTTTGAAATTCAACTACGGACCAACAAAGATTGATTGTTGTCCCGTTGACAGGAAGATGGAGGGTTGTTCTCGTACTCGCTTGGCGGGGTGGGCATTCTTATTTGTTTAAGACTTTTCACAGCTTTTAGGCGCTAGGAGGGCTTGATAGCTTTGATGTAACCGGTTTTGGTCGTTGTTGGAATTGATGAGCCAAACAAGCCAGTTCTCAGCCTTCTATAGTATTCGTTTGAATACGAGACAAAGGAATCTATAGGCCTATCTCTCACTTTTTAATACTATTATTGCTAGTGCTAAGGAGCTAGAGTATACTAGTCTAGAAAAGAATCCCACATAGTTGGCTATCTTACTCTAATACCAATGCGAAGAAA
>JALLKC010000309.1:17500-20000 GCA_024034495.1 Camelina laxa | reverse complement strand
TGAGTCCCAGGCCAGCCCGACCCACTTTGCTTGCTTCTCTATTCCAGTAGCATCAGGTTGAGTTTTTTTCTTTCCGTATTACCTTCTTCAGATAAGATTCTTCATTGCACGAACAAACAAAGAAATCCGTTCGTTCCTTCTAAAGACTAGGCTTTTGGGGGCGTTCGGTAGCGATCTTATCAAAGAATTGGGATAACCACCCTAGCGAACTATTGCCTTTAGCCCGCTTCTGCAGAACTCTTGGGACTAAGATTCCGTATCTAGTACTGTCATCAATCAGAGGCTTAGACTATGTATGGATGTAGCTCACCCAAGATAGGTAAAGGGGTCAAAAACTTCTCAGGCTGCCTGTGAGGCTGCGTTAACCGACGTTACAACGTTCTTTTTTTTTTTACAGAGTCAAAACAAAACTTCAATCTTTAAGCATGGGCGGTGGTCGAATGAATAGAATGTCCGAGTAAGGAGAACTATCCAAGCTTCTTCACAAGCGAAGAATTGCAGCCTAACCATCTGTGAGATCGGAGACTTCGAGAGCTCTGACGCCCTCTTTAACGCCACTCTTTCCGAGTCCGGACAGAAGCTTACGATTGATTTTGTTTAGTGAGAAGCTCAGTTTCGCTTTAAGCCCGACAAGCGGGTGGTTGGTTGGTTGTTGATAGAGGACTCGAAATAGCTTTATTTGCACTGTTCCCTTCTTTATCGAATAGGGGTTCCTCCGTACTTCAAATTTGACTAGGGATGATAACCAGAGAACGCTCTCCACTAAGACCCCGTATGATATGCAGGTTAAAGCTCCGTTTCAGATGCCCTGAAGGCTCGTTGAGACCTCTTATCTCAATACCGCTTCGGTCCTATCTTCAGCTAAATGGAATCTTCGTAAAGCCACCTGAAAGTAAGGTAGCATATAGATTCTTTCGACCTCCGCGGTCCTAAGGAAGTAATCTCGATAGGAATGCCGTTACGTCAGAGGAGAAGATACTTCCTCCCCTTTTCTCGAAAATGTTATACTATTTATTCTGCTGCTGTTTTCAGTTTGAGAGAAGCGCACCTCAAGAGATGACTAGAGAGAATGAGCTGCCGATATCTAAGTACTTGGAGAGACGGAGGAGCTTCATTGGGTGGTTTAATGTCGGTGCGAGTGTTTCGTGGCTGGCCTTTTCTCCTCCATCAAACTAATGAAATGCTCCTGGACTGATCTCTCTATGAACTAAATATGCTATCTGAGCAGAAACCACCGAAGGCGAGGAGAGGCTATAGTAGACACGAGGTCTCACACGTCGCTTGCTTCAACTGTTATGTATGAATGAGACTGGAGCGATTGTAAGTAGCAGTATAGTGAGCAGCAGTTTATCTGTATATATCACTCGCTACAGCCATAGCACGAGAGGAGGGCTCCTGTCTATATCTTGCCACGCGCACTTAAGTATATTGGTGGACTCTTTCGCACTGAAAGCATAGCACGTCGGAGTTACATAGCGAGACTATTAGCTTCTACTCAAGAGGTGTGCTCGGAGAAGGTATGAGTGAAGGAGTGACACATATTATTTATCACTTTATGAGAAGAGCTGAGCAGGCGCCGTATCTTCTGGAACGGAAGGCCGTAGGCACGGATCGAGAGAGAGGTAACTCAGACCCGCACGCCCGCAGAATCTATAGCTACCTTACTTTCAGGATGGCTTTACGAAAGATTCCATTTAGCTGAAGTAGGACGACGGTCTGAGATAAGAGTCTCAACGAGCCTTCAGCATCTGAAACGGGAGCTTAACTGCATATCATAACGGGAGTCTTATGGAGAGCGTTCTTGGTTATCATCCCTAGTCAAAATTTGAAGTGACGGAGGAACCCCTATTCGATAAAGAAGGGAACAGTCAAATAAAGCTATTTCGGAGTCCTCTATCAACAACCAACCAAACCACCCGCTTGTCGGGCTTAAAGCGAAATGAGCTTCTCACTACAAAATCAACGTAGCTTCATGTCCGAGACTCGGAAAGAGTGGCGTAAAGAGGGCGTCAGAGCCTCGAAGTCTCCGATCTCACAGATGGTTAGGCTGCAATTCCTTCGCTTGTGAAGAAGCTTGGATAGTTCTCCTTACTCGGACATTCTATTCATTCGACCACCGCCCATGCTTAAAGATTGAAGTTTTGTTTTGACTCTGTAAAAAAAAAAAGAACGTTGTAACGTCGGTTAACGCAGCCCTCACAGGCAGCCTGAGAAGTTTTTTGGACCCCTTTACCTATCTTGGGTGAGCTACATCCATACATAGTCTAAGCCTCTGATTGATGACAGTACTAGATACGGTGAATCTTAGTCCCAAGAGTTCTGCAGATAGCGGGCTAAAGGCAATAGTTCGCTAGGGTGGTTATCCCAATTCTTTGATAAGATCGCTACCGAACGCCCCAAAAGCCTAAGTCTTTAGAAGGAACGAACGGATTTCTTTTTGTTTGTTCGTGCAATGAAGAATCTTATCTGAAGAAGGTAATACGGAAAGAAAAAAAACTCA
>JALLKC010000309.1:7500-12500 GCA_024034495.1 Camelina laxa | reverse complement strand
CATCAATGAATTAATGAGTTTCTTCGCATTGGTATTAGAGTAAGATAGCCAACTATGTGGGATTCTTTTCTAGACTAGTAATACTCTAGCTCCTTAGCACTAGCAATAATAGTATTAAAAAGTGAGAGATAGGCCTATAGATTCCTTTGTCTCGTATTCAAACGAATACTATAGAAGGCTGAGAACTGGCTTGTTGGCTCATCAATTCCAACAACGACCAAAACCGGTTACATCAAAGCTATCAAGCCCTCCTAGCGCCTAAAAGCTGTGAAAAGTCTTAACAAATAAGAATGCCCACCCCGCAAGCGAGTACGAGAACAACCCTCCATCTTCCTGTCAACGGGACAACAATCAATCTTTGTTGGTCCGTAGTTGAATTTCAAACTAAGAAAATTCGTTCTCAGTGAGCTTGAATCGGTATCATGGGTAGAGTACTTTGGCCCGGAAAAAGCATCTCAAATAGCCTTTCTTTTGTAGTAAGCCGCTCGTACCGCTCCTCTAGTTCAAGTAGTTCAAGAATTAAGCTAGCTTAGTTAATCGATTTTAAGACAGGCTTACCTCCCTTCATCCCTTGCTTCTTTGAAAGTGCTTTCCTTTGAGTGAAGGCAGCATAAGTGCATTGGCACATACGTCCGCACACAAAAGCCTCGTATGCAGATCCTAGTGCCACCATCCATGTCTGCTGAATTTAATGCATTAATTCTCCATGGCACCCGGGAACTAGTACCATCATCTCCTCATCAAAAGATTGTTGTGGGTCTTATCGGTTAAGCGGAAACCTGATGGCAGTGTTGAGCGTACAAGGCTCGCCTCGTTGCCAATTCATCAGCGGCCTGGGATAAATCCTGGGTAATATAAAAAAAAAGGGAGGGACAGCTGATAAGGCTATTGACTCCACTGACCGGGCGCAGCAAATGTGGCTAAACATTTAATAGACTCGCATCGAAAGAAGATTTCTTGCTTTAGTTCGATGGGAGGCATACCAACTTAGGTCAACTTTATGGGTACGTCTTTCATTCAACGCCGCCAGTGGAGAGCAAGCGCCCCACCCGAGTCTCCAGCGAAAAGCGTTTTATATATAATATAAATTATTATCGATCGAAACCTAAAGCCAAGTGCATCGATCGGTTTCCTTGCGTTGGGAGGGAGATTGAATGAACCCTTGAAAGCTAGCGGGGACTCAGAGAGAAGAGAGCCAGGGATATCCAACCCAAGAATCGCACGCAGGCTCCCGCCCCTTTCTCTAACGAGGGTTTGCTTACGAGAGATCGAATGCTCAAAGCAGGGAAAAAAGATAGGAAGATTGAATGAAAAATCGAGGGTGGGAACCAAAACTCATCTACATATATACGCACTGGTACCACCATGAAGACTGTTCCCACTGAGTGAAGAATCAGATTTATGACTATGGGATAATAAGATCCAATCCAATGATTAATGAAAGTCGACTCGACGATCAGTTAGCCTCATCCCATTCTTTAAAGCAGTAGCGAACAAAGGACGCCGACAAGAAAAGGCATAAAAAGAGTGAGAAAGCTCAATCCAAGACATGAAAGCGGAATCACAACTGTGCTTAAATCCCTACTTCCACCGAGGGAAAAGTCCTCCTATTCCTTTCACCAGTTCAGGGCAAATAATGAAGGGGTTTCCGGCGCAAATGAATAGTAGAAAAAGGTCGATTCCTCCTTGCAGTTGATTAACTTTCACTTTAGTTGGACATGGCAAGGAAAGCAGGAATGTCATCAGGCTCAGACCTATTCTTGCAAAGAAAAAGAGACTCGCTCTAGTCCCGTAACCATTCGTAAGGAGGGAGCGCTGGGCGAATGCATGTTTACTGTAAAAGTGGTTGTGTCTTAACGGAATGATCTAAACTCGGCTACCCGCTCCTAGTGCCACCGGATCCCTAGGTCTTGTTCTGACATGTGCGATTTAAATAAATGCCTCTGACATGTGATTAACCGAATCAGCTGCGTAACCTTCTTTCACAAGAGAAATGTGGCGGCATTGCCTGCTTCCAGGTATGAATCCACAACTTCTGCTGTGTAAAATGAGATTGAAATGGATTAGAAGCTAGCTCAATCATTGGGTTAGCCAACTCAAATATTGCTTAGTGAAAGTTCTCCCTCTCCCAAAAAGCATAATTTGTTAGGACCAAACTGCCAATGAAATGCATTAAGCCATTGCGCTAGTCTTTTCCACAAGAAATTGAATCATCGAATTGCATATCATATATAAGAATTATTTATGAATGATTGGCGCCTTGAATGAGAGTTTCTTGGTCCTGCCAATGGCTCTTATAAAAAAGTAAAGCGATCTCCTCTAATAAAGGATCAGGATCTAAAGAAGCGAAAGCTATAACTCGACTAAAAGGAAAGAAAGTTCCTCTACTGAAAGTGGTTGTGATAGGGAATAGGTAAAGGCCTTGCCTTATTCAAAAGATCCAGAAAGTAGAAGAGTCGGCATTACCTCTATTAAAGTTTTTTTCCAGCTATTTCAGCTCTGGGAGGAGGGACTACTTCTTTTCACTATTTCGAGATGCGTGAATACATTGAGAGATAGCCAGTCCTGGAAAGAGCAGATGTGAACAAAGCTAAAAAGGAAAGCAGACTGACTTCCATTTCTTCAGTAGGGGAGAAACACTCTTTCTTGGTTGACTGCTGGAAAGCTTGACTTGGTCTCAAAGGCTTGGCTAGAAGGCAGAACTCTTTCTTTAGTGGCAACAAGCCCAGAAGAATCGAATCATCGCCCAAAAGCAAGGGAATCAACGAACGATCTACGAATATCAACGGCTTTTCCACGGTAAGAGGTAAGGGACAGGGTGGGAACGAACAAGTAGCTAGGCTTTCCTGGTGGTTATGAAAGTAGCTTGGCCTTGGCTTAGGCGAGTGCAGTCACTTCCGGATGAAATGATTTAGGTCCCAAATCAGTAGCCGTTCCTTCAGCTCCTAGTTTCAAAGCCAAGTCAGCAGCTATGATATGAAAGCATTTCTTTCGAGATAGCCAGTCCAGGTGTCTCGGGGCAAGAGCTAGCAACGCGTAGCAGTCTAAGCCAGAATGCGGTGAAATTCCTAAGCTGCTGCGCTTACGGCCTTTTTGATAGACACTCCTAGTGCAAGCTAACTAGCTCTAGGAATTCGTTCAAAAGGTTCGTTGAAAACCTAAGACAGAGCCTAGCGACTTGTCGAATCTAAGTTGCCCCGTTGAGGCGAAAGAAAGGCGGATTCCCTAATATAAGTGATTTGTTCTTCAATCGATTCACTCTCGGCCTTAGACCTGCTAACGGTTTAGCTCTGCCCCGAGCAACTGGACTGGCTATCTCGGAAAGAAATGCTTTACCATATCATAGCTGTGACCTTGTTTTGAAACTAGGAGTGAAGGAACGGCTCCTGATTCTGGACCAAATCATTTCAGATGTGGAAGTGACTGCACTCGCCTAAGCCAAGGGACCAAGCACTTTCTCATAACCACCCGGAAAGCCTAAGCCTACTATGTTTGCCGTTCCTCACCCTGTAGCTTACCTCTTCACGTGGGAAAAGCCGTTGATATTCGTAGATGGTGGTTGATTCCCTTGCTTTGGCGATGATTCGATTCTTAATGGGCTTTTTGCACTAAAGAAAGAAGTTTCTGCTTCTAGCCAAGCCTTTGAGACCAAGTCAAGCCTTCCAGCAGTCACGCAAGAAAGAGTGTGTTCTGCCCCTAGCTGAAGAAATGGAAGTCGAGTCGCTTCGACTTTTTTAGCTTTGTTGACATCTCGCTCTTTCCAGGAGCTGGCTATCTCTCAATGTATTCACGCATCTCGCAATTGAAAGAAGTACATCCCTCTCCCAGAGCTGTAATGTGGGAAAAAAACGACGTGACTGTTTTTAAGTAGGAGGTGTGTGTTAATGGGAGCGCTTAGCCGGTAGACGGTCTCTTGTAACTGTTTGCTTGTGATTTGATAAGGCATAGCCTTTACCTATTCCCTATCACAACCACTTTCAGTAGAGGAACTTTCTTTCCTTTTAGTCGAGTTATAGGCTTTCGCTTTCTTTAGATCTGATACCTTTATTAGAGAGATCGCTTTTACTTTTTATAAGAGCCATTGCAGGAACCAAGAAACTCTCATTCAGGCGCCACTATCATCATAAATAATTCTTATATATGATAGCAATTCGATGATTCAATTTCTGTGGAAAAAGACTAGCGCAATGGCTTAAATGCTTTCATTGGCAGTTTGGTCCTAACAAAGTTATGCTTTTTGGAGAGGAGAACTTTCACTAAGCATAATTTGATTGGCTAACCATGATTGGAGCTAGCTTCTAATCCATTTCAATCTCATTTTTTAAACAGCAGAGAGTTGTGGATTCATACCTGGAAGCAGGCAATGCCGCCACATTTCTCTGATGTGAAAGGAAGGTTACGCGCTGATTCGGTAATCACATGTCAGAAGGCATTTATTTAAATCGCCACCATGTCAGAACAAGACCTAGCGGATCCGGGTGGCACTAGGGCCGGGTAGGCCCGAGTTATTAGATCATTCCGGTGTAAACACAACCACTTTTACAGTAAACATGCATTCGCCCAGCGCTCCTCCTTACAACGAATGGTTACGGGAACTAGAGCGAGTCTCTTTTTCCTTTGCAACGAATAGGTCTGAGCGCTGATGACATTCCTGCTTTCCTTGCCATGTCCAACTAAAGTGAAAGTTAATCAACTGCAAGGAGGAATTCGACCTTTTTCTACTATTCATTTGCGCCGGAAACCCTTCATTATTTGCCCTGAACTGGTGAAAAGGAATAGGAGGACTTTTCCCTCGGTGAAGTAGGGATTTAAGCACAGTTGTGATTCCGCTTTCATGTCTTGGATTGAGCTTTCTCACTCTTTTATGCCTTTTTCTTGTCGGCGTCCTTTGTTCGCTACTGCTTTAAAGAATGGGATGAGGCTAACTGATCGTCGAGTCGACTTTCATTAATCAATTGGATTGGATCTTATTATGCCAAGTCATAAATCTGATTCTTCAC
>JALLKC010000309.1:0-2500 GCA_024034495.1 Camelina laxa | reverse complement strand
CTTAGCTTAGAGGGTGGTCCCCCTTTCTCGCGTAAAAGCGATCAGAATTCGAACACGCCGCGTTTTACTGGGAAGGATCGAACCATAGGAACGAATCTACAGGGCTATCACCTTCTTTGGCCAATCTTCCAACCTTTTCACAATTACAGTTCACAGCGCCCTTTAGGAATCTTCAGTCAAGGACGAAGTAACTCGACTGAAAGAAGAGGGGCTTGCTGTTTTTCCATCATCCATCCACAATAAATCGAATGAAACCTGGCGAAAAAGAAGTGAACACTTTGGAACGAAGCTTCGTCTTTCTTTTTCTTCAAATCCCAATCCGCTCTCGCTCGCCGCTACTAACGGGGTCTCGGTTGATTTCCCTTCCTTTAGCTACTTAGATGTTTCAGTTCGCTAAGTTTTCAAAGTCCAAAGAGCGCAGACTAGCCACGGACTTGGATACGGTTTCCCGATCGGAGATCCATGGATCACAGACGGTATCTCCCCATGGCCTTTCGCTTCTGAAAGCGTCCTTCCTTCTCAATGCCCGGCATCCATCCAATGCATTCTTTTCGATCTTGTACTCAGGGTACACTGAAACACAAAAAAAATATCGATGAAACTCTGAGAATAGAAGCAACGAAATCAAAAGTCTATTCTTGACGTGAACGGACGCTTTGTCATTAGAGGTGAGAACCTTAAGGAGAAAGCTTTTTTGATTGATTTGTTTACTCAACTCTAAAGGCAAAGAAAAAAGGGATCCGCCTCGAATCAAAACGTTCTTTCTTTTCTAAAAACGATCTTTCTTCTCTTATGAAATTGATAGTTTGTGAGAGGGATGCAATAACTCGACTGTAAGGTCCACAGGTCCGTAGGAGAGTCAGTCTTTCTCTAAGCAAGCTGTTTTCTGCCTATACGGAAAGAGTTTTCAAGTCTTTCCCTTTCCCCGAAGGGAAGTTCAAAGCTGCCTGTAAGGGAAGGGAAGCACAGCAATAACGCCTTTTTCCTTTTTTCTCCCGATTAGACGAAAGACGTGTTGGGAATAGTCCTTTTTCAACAATAATGGGGGCCTTCCTCGCGTGATAGTACATCTGAGATTGGTTTGTCTTGTTTAACAGCATAGCTTACTCCATTTTACTAGTTTAAACTAACAAGAAGTCTGTGCTGGGGAACCCTGAGACCCTAGATTAGGCGAGAAAAGGAGGATCTCCCGTTGGTTAATAGAAAATTCCTTGTCATTACTCTGTTTTCATTCTATTGCCACGGGTGGTGGTAAGCTCGGAGAAGGTAGAAATTGAGTGCGCCCGTTAGTTAGTCTTCGCGGAAGAAAATACCGCTTTTTTCAATGAGTCCAGGCCAGCCCGACCACTTTGCTTGCTTCTCTATTCCAGTAGCATCAGGTTGAGTTTTTTTCTTTTCCGTTATTACCGTTCTTCAGATAAGAGTTCTTCATTGCACGAACAAACAAAGAAATCCGTTCGTTCCTTCTAAAGACTAGGCTTTTGGGGGCGTTCGGTAGCGATCTTATCAAAGAATTGGGATAACCACCTAGCGAAATATTGCCTTTTAGCCCTTTCTGCAGAACTCTTGGGACTAAGATTCCGTATCTAGTACTGTCATCAATCAGAGGCTTAGACTATGTATGGATGTAGCTCACCCAGATAGGTGGGGTCAAAAACTTCTCAGGCTGCCTGTGAGGCTGCGTTACCGACGTTACAACGTTCTTTTTTTTTTACAGAGTCAAAACAAAACTTCAATCTTTAAGCATGGCGGTGGTCGAATGAATAGTGTCCGAGTAAGGAGAACTATCCAAGCTTCTTCACAAGCGAAGGAATTGCAGCCTAACCATCTGTGAGATCGGAGACTTCGAGAGGCTCTGACGCCCTCTTTAACGCCACTCTTTCCGAGTCTCGGACATGAAGCTTACGATTGATTTTGTTTAGTGAGAAGCTCAGTTTCGCTTTAAGCCCGAAAGCGGGTGGTTTGGTTGGTTGTTGATAGAGGACTCGAAATAGCTTTATTTGCACTGTTCCCTTCTTTATCGAATAGGGTTCCTCCGTCACTTCAAATTTGACATAGGGATGATAAAGAGAACGCTCTCCACTAAGACTCCCGTATGATATGCAGGTTAAAGCTCCCGTTTCAGATGCTGAAGGCTCGTTGAGACCTCTTATCTCATACCGCTTCGTCCTACTTCAGCTAAATGGAATCTTTCGTAAAGCCATCCTGAAAGTAAGGTAGCATATAGATTCTTCGACCTCCCGGTCCTAAAGGAAGTAATCTCGAAGGATGCCCGTCTACGTCAGAGAAGAAGATACTTCCTCCCTTTTCTCGATAAAGTATACTATTTATTCTGCTGCTGTTTTCATTTTCCAAAACATCTTGAGACAGATCTTGCAATGTGAACAGCAATTTTCAGTTGAAAGAGTCCTTACTTGCCTTTGAAGGTTGATTGGGTGAGTGTTTCGTGGCTGCAATTTCTCCTCATCAACTAATTATGCTCTCGGACCTCTCTCTTTTG
>JALLKC010000308.1:0-21443 GCA_024034495.1 Camelina laxa | reverse complement strand
GAAAGTAAAAGTCATTCTTTGTTAAGGCCAATCCAGACGGCTCGGCTGTGGCTAAGAGAATGCTCTCCTCCAAGGATAAGTGTGTAAAACTTTACCTTTCTCAGAACAATTGATGAAGACTTGAAAGTCAGTTGAACATGCAGATAAACTACCAACTCTCAAGAAGATGAGTCCATTCGAAACCATTCCATTACCAGTATTGGTGAAATGAGGAGTTGGCTGAGTCTCCTGACATGCGTATGTCTACCGATGACGGTTGTAGAGTAGTCTCAACCAGCCTATGCTCGCTTGGCTAGCATCGGATGTAGACAATAGAGTGTCTGGATGTACGGTTGTAACCGCAGGATCACATAATGCACTCTTCGAATGGTAACTCCATTTATAGAATCAAGTGATAAGGAGTGGATCGCCAGGTGTCTCTCACTTATGTGTAGGTTCGCCAAATCTCAGGTTCCAAAAGCTTTTTAGGAACAGATCCTCTAATCTCTTTCTACTGATCTCTGCTTTCCCAAAAATAACGAGCACTATCGATGAGTTGGCACACTAAAACGCATTGACACCATGAGAAAGACTACCAAGGGGTAAAAGCTTTGAATTGCTTTGGTTGGGAGACTTCTCCCAGGAGTTTTCCTCGCGCTAAGGCGCTCTTTCTAACGAGAGGTGAGCAGGACGCATATAGCGTTTTTGTGCGCGCGCGATGGTTGTCTCTGGTGGGCTGGTGCGTCCGGATTTAGAGGGATTCTGTCCATATTGGGTTTTGTCCTTTTCTCTCTAAATTGATCCTCTCCACTGTTGTTAGTCTTACAGTTAATAATATAGTTCTTCTCACTCTACCTGAGTATTTTTAGTATGTTTATCTGGTATTGGCGGTGATGGGTTTGTTTTCGCCACATTGTCTTACGACATCGGTTGACATGATGTTCATACATGAACCGGAATCACATAATGCATCTTCGATTGTCGATTTTATGAACAAGTGATGAGGATCGGCCAGGGCTCTCCACTTTGTGTAGTTTTCGCAAATCTTCAGGTTTCCAAAGCTTTTAGGAACAGATCTCTAATCTCTTCTACTGATTCTCTGCTTTCAAAAATAAACGAGCACTATCATGTTGGCACCAAGCATTCATGAAAGACGTACCAAGGGTAAAGCTTTGACAGCTTTGTTGAACTTCTCCAAGTTTGGGGCGCTAATGGTCGTCTACGCTAGTTTTTGTGTCTCGGCTGGTGCGTCTGGATAGAGGGATAGTGTGCCTCTCTAAAGTGATCCTTTTGTTCTTCAGTAATATAACTCACCCTGAAGAAACGCTTCAATGGGAACTTGCCCCATGCTTCTTCGAATGAGATGGGGGTGGAATAGCTTTCATCAAAGTCTTAAACTTGTCTCTTGGAGAGCTCATCCCATCTAGAGACAGTTTGAATCTCTCCAAACTCGGCGGTTTGGTGTTCCTCTCTTCTTCTATAATCGGCTCAGCTTCTGTTTCTCCTTGTTGAGGTTAGAAGAATCGGATCCATCACTCCAATGGATTCATCCTCATAATCGGTTTCATTCTCCTCTTCTTCAGCGACTTCTTCTTCTCCTAGACCTTCTAAGTCTCGTGGTGGTGAGGCTTCAAGAGTTGTTACAGCAAAACAATCCTTGGCAAGGATCAAAAATTCTTCTTCTTGAGATATCTCTTGCAAATCAGGTGTAGGGTCTTGGTCTCCATCGAAACTTGTGGCTTATATCTCAAAAAATATTTTTTTTTGGTTTTGCGCTTCTAGGGGAACTTCTTTCACGTCGAGATGCTGTGGAGGAGGGTTAGGGTTCTCCCTTGTTTTTATAGGGCCAAGAGTTCCTTTTCCTAAAAGGAAAGATGAAAGTTTCCTCTTTCATCAAGAATTTTCTTTTTTCTTCCTTCCTCTTCTCCATCGATCGGTTTTCTTCTTTGGTGTGTCCAACAAACACACGTGATTGAGCTCTCTAGATTCTCCTCAAGATACTTGATTCTCTTTTCCATGGCAGCTTGCTTAGCTCCAATGTTAGACTCAAGCAGTGGAACAAGAAAACTAGTGAACTCTTTGGTTGGAGTGTCTCCCAAGGTATCAACTTGTTTACCAATCTCTTCCACTTTGGTTTCGGTTTTCTTAGCTCTGTCTTCATACTTCTCCATATGGTTGCACAGGTCGAAGGTCTTGTTAAGAATGGTTTTGGAATTGTTGTAGCAGCGGCTCTCCAAGGCATTAATCTTCATGTCGCAATTGCTAATATCCTTAGCATTCTCTCTTATCTCCTTTGATTGTTGAACTTTTTCTTCTTCAAGAAAAAGGAGCTTCCTCTCCTAAGGCTTCAGCATTTTTAAAATTTACCTCCTCTACTCTTTTAACTTCAACAACAAATTCATCCATTCTTCCCGATAGATCAGAATGGATTTTGTCGAGATTTCCACGTATCATCTTCACAGTCTCATCTAGATTGTTTGTCATCCGACTTATAAAGTTCAACATCATCTCTTCTTCAGCTTTTTGTTGTGTAGACTCATGAAAATTGTCTTGATAGACTTGGTGTGGCAGTCGGAAAGGATCTCGGTATTGGTGTGAGCGGTTTAAAATTGGTTGCGGCTCTCCTTGGATAAGGTCTTTGAAAGCGACTTGGACGGTGACTTGGGACAGGTTCCCAATCTTCATAAACATCATATGGTACTGGAGATGGTCGGGTTTTAGGGTTTACCTCGGTAGATAGCTTCTTCATGGTTTCGAAATTGTCGAAAATTGTAATTTCCGGTAGCTTCTTCACTAGGGATCTGATATTTCATGCAACAGTAGAAGTCTTTGAGCTCTTCTTCTCCATCTTCTTTAGCAGATGATAGATCATAGGACTCATCATTCTCTTGTCAAATCATCATATTCTATAGCTCTCTCCTTGAAATAATCTTCTTCCTCATCGGTTGGGTAATATTCTTCTCTAGTCCACTCCTTGGACTTGTTAGGATCGGTTAGATCATCACATGAGGCTCCGTGTTCCTCTTCAGTATCAGCACGTTGATATAGTTGATCATCACTCCAGTTGTTGCACTCACCGGATTTGTTAAGTAGGGTTTCTACTCTCCACTCTAGGCGGCTCTCGATTGTGTCAATGGTGTAACCCATATTAATAATCTTAGTTCGGTCATCTTGTATATCCTCAAAATTTGTTCGAAACTTGGTTGTTGATGGCATTGATTTGTTCCTCCAAGCGTGTAACGTCCTTGGTGATTGTTTCGAGTTTAGCTCCAAACTCAGTGCTCATCTTGTCCAACTTAGCATTAAAAACTTAATCAGCCTCCTCTTGACTTGATATAAGTTCTTCTATCATCTTCATGAGCTTGTCTTCATTGTGAGAGCTCCTTGAAGTGACTGGTATTTGATTGTCATAGAAAAGGTTTTCGTTGACATCGACTTGCATGACTTCTTGCGGATCAAGGTATTGGTCCGTCGCGAAGCATGGTACGTCCGTGTGGTACGGCGTGTAGGAATGGTCAGCTTGGCAGTAAGCTGGTTTAAGTGGTGCTCGGCCTTGGATGGTCGAGTGAAAGCACTGCGACAAGGTCGCCTAAGTGTTGGTACAATGCTTGATCGAGAGTGACCAATGCTTGTACCTTGCAGCGAATGGCCTTGCGGACCGGATGGGTCTCCATCCATGGCTCGGTAGTGCGACATCAGTTCAGCAATTGTAAGTTTCTCAAAATCTCCTGGGAGAGCGCCGAGGTTCATCCTCAAGGTCTCCTGAAACAATGAAAAACAAAAAGAAAAATTAAACGGCAAGGTGACCTAGACGTTACTCTATTTCCTAGACTCTTGTAAACAACAATCACTCCCCGGCAACGGCGCCAAAAAGCTTTGATGTGTGTGGTTTTTCACTTCAAATCTTTTACCTTAAAAGATCACACAACTGCTGAAAGTGCACAACTAATCGGTAGTACTATTTAAGGATCGATCCCACAGAGAGAGAGTTGTTGTTCAACAGAATCCGACGGAGGTAAGTAAGGCTAGGACTCAATAAAAAGGGGGTTTTGTGGTTGTCACGGTTGTAGCAAGCAAGTAAAATAAATGAGACAAGTGTTGGGCATCAAGGGGAACTGCAGGGGTTCAATGATCTATCTATCTAGGAAAGTTTAGGGTTAGTTTATTTAACTAAAACTCGGACTACGAAACACTAATAAACCGTTAACTTAAAGTTCTCAAGCAAACCGTCTAAAATCACTACACCCCGTAACTCAACTGTCGCAGGCTACAACGCATAGATCAAAGCATTTAAAACAGGTTCGACTAACATCCGTGGAATTCCATAGGTAAGGGGTATGTGCTTCCTATGTATCCCCACACATCTAAGCTAGGTCAAGCACACATGCAAGCTTTTGGCAAAGCACACACACTTTAAATCATAGTTAGTTCATGAGGCTAACTTAAAGCATTAAGTAAAGACTTAGAATTAAAACATAGAATAAATAGAACTTAAATCTAACAAACCCTAAATATTGTCACCTAAACTAAAATCATCTCCCCCTTTGATTTATCCCTTTAAACCCAACTAGAAAACTACTCTAGCATCTTTAAGGAATCATCAAAGCAAGGTTTAAACAATTCATAAACATAAAAGAATAAATAGAGAGAAAGGGTTTAGATATTACTTCAAAGATTGTCAAACAAAGTGTAAGATCTTCCTTAGAAACAAGAACAAAGTAAATAGAATAGAAAGAGTTTGGTGATCTCCAAGGCTTCAAGAGTGGGACGAGATAGGGCTGCAGGTCGTGGCTATTCTTCTGGTCGTTGGCTCCTTTGAGGCACTTTTTGGGCACTTGAAGGCACACCCTAAATCCTAGGGCTTAGAAG
Source organism: Camelina laxa (assembly GCA_024034495.1). Classification (NCBI taxonomy): domain Eukaryota; kingdom Viridiplantae; phylum Streptophyta; class Magnoliopsida; order Brassicales; family Brassicaceae; genus Camelina; species Camelina laxa. The sequence goes on along the minus strand of JALLKC010000308.1, from coordinate 16,595 downwards.
AGTATTTATAGGGTTCGGTCTAGGTTTAGGGTTTTGTAAGGGTAGAAACGTCCTCTCTTGATAATTGCATGGAAAGGGCGGCGTAGGAGGCTTCTAGAACGGTGGTGAAGACTTAGACTGGACCGCTGTGGTGTTCGGTGGTCAGACCATCAAATAAAAGCCCATGGGCTTGATGGTTCTTCTTAGGTTGGTTTAAGGTACGTCTCGGTAAATCGGGAATAACTTCCGGATGAATGAATGGATCGACTTGATTCTACTTCGAGGAGAAAGATGACTAACTCAGCTTTCGATAGACACCAAGTACGTCGAAATGTGAGTTCTGGAAGTTCTTCAAACGTTGCTCGTACTGTAAAGGTCTGAAACTTTCCTAAAACGTATTTTCCTTGCCTTTTGGTCCTTTTTGCTATAAAACCTGTAAAACCTTCTTGAAACCTAAAATACTTGATAATAGACATTAAAGCCTTGAAATCATATCAAACTCATCCTAAATGCATACTAAAACTATAGCTAAAATGGGTAAAATAATGATGTTATCAATACGAAAGCTTCTAAGGATGGGGTAATTGAATCCTAAGTATTCCTGACCAGTACAAATATCTTACATGCCTCAAGCAAATATTTCCTAGACAATGAATCTCTAAATTCTTATTAAAACACTCTCGTGATAGAAACAATCAACCTTGATCACTCCCCTACCTACTCTCGTTCAAGAAACATGACCAAGCAAGCAATAAGATCCGATTCATTATTGTCAGTAAAACCCGTTACTCATCTAATCTCTTAGGCTAAGTGAGTAAACCTCTAACATTGGTAGATTCAAGCATCTCATTTACACCTCTCGGTGGTAAAACACCTTAAATCTAATCTCTCCCTCTCGGTTTGTTGACAGCATTAAGAACACCCAATCTAGAAGGAAATCTATTAAACACATACAATCAACTAAGACATCCTAACCGATCAAGAACACAAAATCATCAATCCCATCCCTAGAAACTTTACTAAACTACTCGGAAATCATAGCAAGAAACATAACAGCATATATGAAAGAAAATTGCATTATAATAAACGGTAGAGTAAAGGAGTAAGAATACAAGATAGAAATCTAAAGAAATGATAAAAAGTTATGAAATAAAATCTAACAAAAGGAGAAAAGTGTTTTGAGTCGCTTAGTTCTCTCACAGAAGCTCTCGCTCACTAGTTTGAGGGTCTGCGGCATGCTCGTTTTCGAGGAAGGAGAGGAGGGATTTATATATGGAAACCCCTTTGACCTAGCTTCCCAGTCCTGCCCGAGGGTCTACTCGATGAGATACACGAGGATGAGGTCGGGTTACTCCTTGGGTAGATCTCCGGGTTGTTCTTTCGGCTCTTGGATCCTCCTCGATTGTGTTGGGGCTCGGACTCGTTCTTTCCAGCTCAATGGCTCCTTCGGATACATGCTCGGGTTTGTCCTTGTTGTTCCCCATGTTAGGCTCTTAAGCACCTGTTTTCATCCAAAATATGCAAATGCAAAAATGCAACACCCTAAATGGCCTAAAAGTGAATTCTTACAATTAATGACCTAAAAATGCTAAGTTAAGGGTATGAACAATGCAAATATGGACAAAAAAGGATGCTAAAAACATGTAAATTAGAGAGTTATCAAAGGTGCAAGATTACCAAGTTTTTGATTGGGCTCAATGAGAAGTACGAAACTACTAGAAGGCGCATATTGTTGCTTAAACCTCTTTCTAGTGTGGTTGATGTTTTTAATATGGTGACACAGGACGAGAGGCAGGTGTCAATCAAACCGGTAACGAAGCTTGAGAATGTTGTCTTTCAAAGCACTGGTCCTTATGATGCAGGATACTATGCTGGTCAGTCTGATAATGCAACTATTGCTGGCTATACTGGACTATCGGACAATACAGCCTATGCTGCTGTGAATTACAAGCCTAGTCAATGTCCATACTGCACCCAGTGTAATCGATCAGGATACACTGTGCATAAGTGCTATAAGTTGAATGGTTATCCTCCAGGACATAAGTTTGGTCTGAGGCCATCTGCTGAGCAATATTCGTTACCACACAGTCAGGCCAACTCAGGGACTCGTCCTCAATTTCCACCTCAGTCTCAGTTTCAACAATCTTCGTATCCGCAGAATCAGTATGCACGGCCTGGTGTTTTGGCTAATACGATATCTAATAACAATGGAGCATCTATTCCTCCTTCTCATTATATGCCACCACGAGCAATGAATGCTACTAGTCTTGATCTCAGTCAGTTTAGTACTGATCAAATTCATTCTTTGATCCATCAACTACACTCATGTTCGACTTCCAGAGCAATCATCTCCAAATCTAACTGCTACGATAACTGAGAATGGAGACATGGCACCAAATGTCCTCATCTGGTACTATTGCATTTGAATTTCCACTTCTAGTTAACGATATGAGAATCATTCATTTACTTTTCAACATCATTCTCTTACTTTTTTATATTCTGTTCTCCCCAATGGTGCTTGGATAATTGATAGTGGTGCCACTAGTCATGTCTGTTCTCACTTGGCTTTGTTAAGTGAAATCTATCCTGTTTCAGGGGTCACAGTCTCACTCCCAAATGGCACTAGAGTGCCTATAACTCATACAGGAACTGTGCATATTTCAAATGCTCTTGTTTTTGCATGATGTCTTACATGTTTCTACTTTTAAGTTATATCTTTTGAGTGTGAGTTCTTTGCTTAAGGCATAATCAGTGTTCTGCACATTTTTACTCCGACAATTTTTTTCTTCAAGATCTTTCTCAGGACTTGACGATTGGTAGAGGCGTCTTGATTCACAGTCTTTATATCTTGGAAACTGAAGTCCTCTCTTCGTATTTCTCTGGATCCGTGCTTGTCGATAGAGACCTTTGGCATCAACGCCTAGGCCATCCATCACCTGCCAAGTTACAACATATGTCGGTATTTAACCAATGTCTAAATCTCTTTCTTTACATTGTTCAGTTTGTCCCTCAGCAAAACAAAGAAAGCTCCCTTTTGTGTTTAGGAATCACTTGTCTTCCTCACCATTTGATCTTCTCCATTTAGATATAAGGGGTCCTTTTTCTATCGAGTCTGTTGAAGGTTATAAGTATTTTCTTACAATTGTTAGTGATTGTACAACAGTTACATGGCTTTACATGTTAAGAAATAAAAATGATGTTTCTACAGTTTTTCCTGATTTCATTAAGCATGTTAGAGTACAACACAATGCTCATATCAAAGATTGATGTGTGTGGATTTTCACTTCAATCTTTACCTCAAAAGACCACACGAAATACTGCAAGTGCACAGTTGATTGAAAGGAGTATTTAAGGATCGATCCCACAGAGACGAATAAATCACGTTAAGAGTTTATTTAGAGAGGATTATGGCTAAGACAATAACAAGATTGGGGTTTTTGGTTGGGTTTGTAACTAAAGAAAGCAATAACTAAATGTGAATGAGCTAAGAAAATATAAATGGACGGCATGTTGCGCTGTAGGGAATTCTTAGGGTATCATGCACCGGTCTAAGCCTAAAGGGAATAGATATGGAAGTTCAATGGTTAAACGTTCATGGACTACGAAACATGAAAGAACGGGAGATAAGCTACTCGCTAATCACCAATCTAAAGTCTATATACTCTGTTACTCAACTTTCGCAGGTAACGACGCATATGTCCTAGCAATTAAGCAAGTTCGATTTTTATTCGTAAAGTTCTATAACTCAACTGAAGCAGGTTATAACACGATACTTGTCTAGGCTATTGCGAGCGAGTTTACAACACTTGTGAAGTGTAAAACACCTATGATCAATTACTAGTTAGCTAATCAAGCAATATGCATTAAGAATAAACATAGAACAAAGAACTAAGATGAATTAAACCAGATCTAAACACCCTTAAACAAACGATAACATGAAACCCCTTTGAAACCCTATTACCCAACAAGTAAACTATTCACACATAGTCATGCAAATAAAAACCATGTGAATAAGATATTGCATATAAGATTAGAAGTATGAATAAGGGTAGAGATCTTCTCTGTGATACAAAGTAGATGATTCTTCTTCCTTAAACAAGTAGGAAATCGAAAATAGGAAAGCTAGAAAGAGATTTGGTGACTTCAAAGGCAATCGGTGATGACTTCCAAGAGAGCTGTAGATGAACGAACTTCGACGGCTGAGTAGAGGTCTAAGGACGTCTCTAGGGATGCTGCTGGAGGCGTGGATGAGTAGTTAAGAGGCAGAAAGAAAAACCAAGGAAGCACACCTCAAAACCCTAGATCTTAAGAGTATTTATAGGGTTTTGTTTAGGGTTAGGGTTTTGTAAGGGTAGAAACGTCTTCTCTTCTTAAGTGCAGGCTTAGAGGCGGCAAAATAGGCTTATGGACCGTGGAGGAGGCTTGGACTGGGCCGCCGTGGTGGTCGGTGGTCAGGCCTTGAACAAAAGCCCATCGTTAAGTCGGTTCTTCTTATGTCGGTTTATAGCACGTCTCGGTAAATCGGGCATAACTTTCGGATGGCTGGATGGATTGACTTGATTCCACTTCGAGGAGAAAGATGACTCTTCCAGATTCCCATAGACACCAAACACGATATATTTTGAGTTATTGAAGCTCTCCAAAAGTTGCCCGTACTGTAAAGCTCTGAAACTTTCCTTAGACGTATTTTCTTTCCTTTTTGGTCCAAATTGCTATAAAACCTGTAAAACCTTGTTGAAACCTGAAATACTTGATAATAGACATTTTGTACCTAGAATCTCTTCAAACTCTTCCTAAATGCATATGAAAACTATAGCTAATATGAGTAAAATAATGATGTTATCAAAAGCCATTCGAAGTGATAATGCACCAAAATTAGCATTTACTGATCTTGTTAAGACTCATGTCATGGTGCATCAATTCTCTTGTGCATATACTCCTGAACAAAATTCTGTTGTTTAGCGTAAGCATCAACACTTACTAAATGTTGCACGTGCATTGTTATTTCAATCAGATGTTCCTTTAGCTTATTGGTCTGATTGTGTCTTGACTACTGTTATTCTTATTAATCGAACTCCTTCCTTGTTGTTAGATAATTTGTCTCCTTATGAAAAATTGTATAAAAAGAAACTAGAATATGATTTCTTAAGGTCTTTTGGTTGCCTTTGTTACGTGCCTACTCTCGTCAAGGATAGAAACAAGTTCACTCCTAGGGCTATTCCTTGTGTCTTCTTAGGGTATCCTTCGGGTTATAAAGGGTATAAGGTCTTAAATCTAGATACTCATGTTGTTTTTCATGAACATATTTTTCCCTTTACCTCTAACCACGTCCACTCTCGTGTCCATGACCACGTCCGCATCCACGATCAGCAACAGCTTTACCTCTAACCATCTGCACTACCGAGAACAGAAGGCTAAGCACACAATTCAAAACCACACACAAAGCATACATCTTACCGTGGAATCTCACTAAAGGCTCGAAGAGGATGATACTAGGACTGCATACCACAAACAAATTGACTAAATACTCATAATCAATTCCATCACACAACATCATGCATCAAGCAACATGAAAATAATTCAACCAATTAAATTCCTAAACCACTCTAAACTATCCAATTAACCATCCTAGAACCGTAAGGACTCTGATACCAAACTGAAACAACTCGACCCATTTTATATATATATATAGTAAATACAATATATAATTAAGCATCCCATACTACTTAATTAAACCAACCAAACCACAATTCAACAATAAACCAACAACAACCAATATGCACAGCGGAAAACAACCAACAATACAAAACCACATATCATCAAAACAATAACTTTCCTAACCATTCTATCCAACAACCTAACATAACTTTATCTAAGGTTTCAACATAAAAAATATAACCACCAACACCACAATCGAGACCCTAAATCATCCTCCTCCTCATCGCCATGATTCCACGTCACATACCTGCACACCACAAACAACAATTGAGATGCGTAAGTATTATCATAAATACTTAGTGAGGCACTCCCCCCATCTACTGAGCTATACACACAAGCAACAGAGAAAACCAATGCTTATCAATTAACAACCAAACATAAACAAACCAGGGAAAAAAATAAGCATCAGCCGCTGCTGAACAGACTGGTGTCGACCGACACTACCTCATTGTCGATCGACACTCCTACTTGGTGTCAATCAACACCGACTCCGCAGATCGTTCTGCTCGAAGCCGAAAGTCGAAGAACTGCTTCCCAAATCCTCCAAATCGTCCGAAACTCACTCAAAACTCTGGAAACTCATGGAAACCAACAACCAACCACAAGAACACAAGAAAACAACACAAACAGCCACAAAACAAGCAAAAGGATTCACAGGCTTAGATCAGCCATGGTCATGCACTAATGAATCCAACACCTTAGAAGGCTTCTCCTTCGTTCCTAGCACCATATCTCCACTCCACAAGAACATATCTCACCAAAACAGCTTAGAATCTCCAAAACCCCTAAAGAACACTCTTCTTCTCTCTTTTCTCTTTAGAACGGCCAAATAACTTCTTTCCACGACCTAGGTTGTTTTTTCCCTTATATAATCGGTTAGGGGTTCCCAAATAAGCCAAACCAAACCAAAAAGACAACTAAAAATCAATCCGGTCGAACCAAAATTTGATGGTGTCGATCGACACCCATTCCCAAAACACAGAATTTGGTTCACAGATGTTACATGTTTCTTTTGTTCGTCTGGTTTGATTTTGACTTGCTTGTGAATGTTGTTTGATGCTTTGAGATCTTATTGCTTTTGTTTATAGCCCAGTAGGTGGAAAGATTGCCTCACTTAAGTATTTCTAAAAATACATATTCATCTCTTTTGTGTTGTGGTGCAGCTAAATGCAAAATGCGTGGAATCAAGGAAATGAAGAGAATGATGTTCTATAGGCTCAAATGTTGATTTCTGCTAGGTTGCTAAGGTCGGGTCGATAGATTATTCTTAGAATGCTGGTTCATTGCTTCTTGACACTGTTGGATTATGAGTTGATAAATATTAATTAATGGTTTATTGGTTATTGGATATTTGCTGGTTTAATGTGTTGCTATTTCCGTGTTGAAATGATTTTGGTTAGGTTGGTAGTCAGTATGAGATTCACTAGTAAATTATTATGCTTAAGGAAAAAAAACGGATGATTTGTTTCAAGAAACTACTAATAATATGCTAAAACAACAAAATTACAACTATGTTCATGCTTGTACAACTATAAGCTTGAGTACAATTACTTGAAAAACTTGAAAATATTCAATATTTAATTTTTTTAATTTATTTTAATTCAGTTTTGTTCTAGTAGTACCAATGTATCAATCATACACCACACATAAAATTATAAGTTGCACCTAAGTGTTCCATCGCAAAAACCAAAAAATAAAGGGTTGTGTTAAAAAACCTTCCGAATAATTCTTCTTTGCAAGAAAACCATTAATGTCAAATACATGAGTCTTAAAAATCACCCTAGATATAGCCATTTTCTCTATCGATGACGTGTCACTTTAAAATCATGTTGTTTTTATGACAAAAAAGGCACGACACACAAGCAAATGAAGAGTACAACCACAAATAAAATATAACAAACCAGCTATTGAACATAACACCCGATAATACATTCACCACACCTACACATCATCACACAAAACAAGTCATAAAACCCAATCGCTCAGATAAGTTTATGGTCACACACTCACCTTATCAAGGTGATACAACAAATACAACCAGGAGAGACTCTCCTTGCATCCGAAACAGTCCAGTAACGCCCTACCACAATCCACACAGCCAAAAATAACCTTGAAGAAAACTGGACATAAACATCAGCAAAAAACAGTCTGAAAGATGAAACCTAAAACTAAAAACAACCGTTAACTTTCAAATCCCTCCGGTGAAAAGCAAGCCCTATAGGTTACGAAAGATCCCGCAAAATCTCGTACCGAGCACATAGCACACAACCCCACGATCGCACTTACAATCTCCGTTAGTCTCAGTTCGCATTTGAGATGAAGCACATCACAAAACTGCAGATAACTTTTCTATTATTAACTCAAATCCAAATCCGTAAAAGAATCATCTAGATAAAAAGCTTATATATAACGACAAAAAATTTCATTACCTTTTGCAACTATTTGATATACCAAAACTTCTATCCCCTAAACCCTGACAATTCAGTCTCCTTTGCCTAACACACTAAATGTTATGTAGAATCTGTTGTTATCAGATCAAGATTTTGTTAAACTCTGTTAAAATTAGTGTTATTAGTTTGTGATTTGTAAAAAGTCATTTAAAATCTTAACAAATTTGGGTTATTCGATTCAGACTCTTATAAAGTCATTAAAAGTTTTGTGTTATTTAATTAAAACAAAATAATCTAAGATTGTTAATGAATTCAATTATTATGTTATTGATGTTCATATATTTACCCTGTTTTCCCTTAGTATATTCACATCTTTTGCATCTTTTGCTATCCATTTTCACATTATTGCATAGCTTTAGGACTAATCATGCATTAGAGTTTAGTTGCATTGCATTTGCATCTTTTCATGCATAAACAGGTGATTTTGAAGCTTAAGGAGCATGGAAGCAATGCTGAGGAAGGAGTGAAGCAATCATGAAGGGAAAGCAAGAGAGTTAAGGCTGAAATAACAAGGTCCGGAGTCCAACTCGACCGCACACTCGACCAGACACTCGACCGTGTGCTGAGGAGGACTCGACCGAGTGGACAATGCACGAGAGAAGCCAGCTCGACCTGCCACTCGACCGAGCACAGGTCGAGTTGACCGAGCCGTTGACTATTTTGTCTTTTAGCATTTTTAGGGCTTCCACTCCCCTCCTATATAAAGCCTTGTACCTGCAGCCACAAAATGAGTGAGCTTTTTAGATATTCTCAAAAACCTAGTATTTACCTTTTTGGGATTTATTCCTTTTGCTTTTTTATTTTCCTAGATCTTGTACTTGAAAAAAACTAAATTCCTCAATATTGTTAGTTTAATAACTTTCTTAATATTGAGAATTTAAGTTTCATTTCTTTTTCAATATTGTAGATCTTTGTTTTATCTATCTAATGATGCAAGTTTCAATCTTTTCTGGGTTTATGATTTTGATGTTTATCATGTGTTCTTGTGAGTAGTAGTCTAGGATCTTGAGGATGGGTCAGGCTGGTCTGTGAATGAGGTTTGTTTGGCTTGATCAAGCTTGATTGTTGTAGATCTCTTCTAGGGTAGATGTTCTTAATGCTGATCCTATATCTGAGAGGGTAGGATCTGATTTCAAGCATCTTAGCATCACACCAATGTTTAAGAGGCATAGATAAGGCTAGATCTAGAGCTTACCATCTTGCTTGCTAAGAGATTAGAGGTTTTGTTTGGTATGAGACATATTTCTTACTGCCTGCTTGTGTAGATTCTTTACTATGTGAGAGCAAGTCTAGAAATGCATAGGTTTGATTGTTTCTTGACCATGAGAGTGGGAGAAACTTGTCTTGGATTCATATGTCTAGAGATTAGCTCATGTTGTTTGAGATTTGTTGATCAAGTTAGATAGCCTCAATCATTAGTCCAGCCCATGAATCCCTCCTCAAGTCCTTCTTTGTTTATTGATTTTACAGTCTTCATCCTGTTGCTTGATTGTAGTTTGATCTGTCTTTGCATTACTCTGTTTTTGTTGCATTGCTCTGTTTCTGCGTTTAGTCTAGCTCGACCACTCACTCGACCTACACTCGGTCGAGTGCTGGCTCGAGTTCATCCCCAGAACTCTGCTATTTATGATTTGTGATTGTCTTGTTTCATTCCTGTTCCATTTCTGCTGCATCCATTTAGTGTCCTGTTCATTATTGTCTTGCATTTGTTATTTAGCTTAGTTTCTGTTTTGTGTTGGTTGCATCATTACTGTTTAATCATCCTGTTTCAATTGCATTTAGTTCTTAGTTCATTTAGTTTACCTTCTGCACTTTACATTTTCATCATAGGATTGTTTAGTGGCAACATCCTTTTCATCTGGCTTAAATTAGATCTTTATGCATATCTTAACTGTTCACAAACACTCAAATTGATTGATACCCTTATACTGCAACTGCATAAGGGGAATTGAAACATCTTACCAATCATTGCATACATTCATCATCATCCATTCCATCTTAACCTGTCCACCACAAATATCTAGTTTCAATTTGGCGCCGTTGCCTATTTGAGTGTGTTTTTGTGACAATTAGGATCCATAAAAGTCTAAGATTAAGTTCGTTTATCCACTTGTTCATTACTGATCTTGTTTCTTCTTCTGCTTGTCTGTGCTTGGTTTCAGGTACCAGCTCGACCACCAACTCGACCACCACTCGACCGTGTGGTGTGCCCGAGCACCTGATCGAGTCAGACGCCGGATACAAATAGACATCAGTTCCCAGTCGACTCGGCTACCCACTCGAGCCTGTGCTCGACGAGTGCCTGTTCGAGTCCGTCATCATGATTTACAACAGTATGTTCCATTCTGAACCATGGCAACATCAAACAAGATTCCAGGCTCAATGGTGTCACCCTCCAGTGTTTCAAACTTCACAAGCCCAAGAACCTTACTTAAGAGCTATGATGCAGCAACTTTTACTTGGGCAAGCAACTGGGCAATTGAGGTAGCAAAGGCAGTTTGCTAAGCTGAACCAAACGTTGAATTCCTATTCTAGTGACCTAAACTTCAAGGTCAAGTACATGGAGAGCTCCATTGTTCCTACTTCAGCTCCTAAGCCAAACCACCTTCTTGAAGAACCTATTCCAAACCCAAGGGAGTTTACAGCTAAAGCTCTTAATCTCTATGAAGATGCTGTCACTGAGGACAGTGAGGTTCAAGGTGGGAGGATTGGTCATTTATTGAAGCCCAGGGTGAAGCTTGTGCACAGCAGACTGAATCCGTCAAAGCACTCGACCAAGTGCTCGATCCAGCACTCGACCGAGTGCCTGAGCGAGTGCACGATCGAGTTGAAGACACTGAAGCTGTTAAGCCAGCTAGATATATTCTCCTGCTTACAAACCGCCTCTACCATTCCCAGGACGTTTCAAGGCACAAAGGCTGAAAGAACTCAGGGACATTATTGAGAAAAAGAGAAGAGTTGGTTTTGCAACAAGAGAAGGAGTTAGCTTTACAACAAGAGGAAGTTATTGAGAAGGAAGAAGTGATGGCTTTGAAGGAAGAGGTTGTGATTGAAAAGAAGGAAGTGCTGGCCATTCAACAGGAGGTTGTCATTGAAAGAAGGAAGAGGAGAGAGGACCAGCTTTGGAACAATATGCCCCATATCCTCTCTACAAAGGCATGTTACTTGACATATCCAAGCAAAAGGCTCAGAATCAAGGCAGAGAGATCAAGAGGAGATTGGGACAGCTATTGTTCCAGGAAACTTGAAGATCCAGTCCATTCAATCTACCTTGCTCCATCAGCTACCTTCACTTCAACAAATGCTTGTGTGATCTTGGAGCATCTGTTAGTGTCATGCCCTACTCTATAGCAGAAAAGCTTGGACACACTGAATTCAAGCCAAGCAATCTCCACATAAGTCTAGCTGATGGTTCACATAAGGATGTGGTTGGCAAATTGGATAGCCTCCTAGTCAAGATAGGCAAGGCAAGATTCCCACTGATTTCATCATAATAAAGATGGATAAGAGTTAGAGGATCCAATCTTGCTTGGGAGACCATTCCTTGCCACAGCAGGGGCAGTCATTGATGTTAAGGAAGGGCTGATAAGGTTTGAACATAGCTGAAGGTTTGACCATGAACTTTGATATCAAAATCCACCTAACCAACCAACCATTGGAGGTCAACCATTTAAGATTGAAAATAAAGCTGACTTTTGGGGTTTTGAGAGAAGAAGAGACTTCAAAAGCTAAGGTCTCTCCTCATGAGGAATCATTTCAACATCTCAAGGGTTCAGTTCAAATGCTAGCTGGTTTAGTGAAGGATCTTTCAAGTTCAGCTCAACAAAAGGTCTTTGAAGAAGGCAAGACAAAACTCAAGTTTAAGAAGAAACATGCTTCAAGTGTCAAGGAAGTAGTGATCAAGAAGGACACCAAGGTTATCAAGTAGAACCAGGAGGGATTTTATCACCTCCTTGGTCTCCAAATCAAGCTTAAAGAGCTATAAGAAGTCAAGCTTAGTGACTTTAAACAAGCTCACTAGGGAGGAAGTCCTAAGGTATCATTGTACATATGCTTTATTTTCCTTGTAGTTTTGATCTGTTTTCTTTATGTTTGTGTTTGGTAGGCTTTAATGAGAGTGTAGATGGGTTTGGAGAGAATTGGACTTGAAATATAGACTCGCAGCCAGCTCGACCCCCCCCCACACTCGGACATGCACTCGACCGAGTCACGGTCGATCGCCATCGTCGAGCTGCCCCAATCCCTCTCCAAGTCACCCAAGACCCAGCTACACCTTTGATAGCATGCAGGAGGATGTGGATAGTTTCTTCTACAATCCTTGAGGTAACACTATCACCTTCCATTGTAAATACCATTTGCATTTCATATTGTGTGTTTTGTTTTAAGTCTTGAATCCTCAAACAAATTTCTTTCACACAAGGGACTGTGTGATTTAAGTTTGGGGGAGGGTTTGAGATAGCATTTGACATTGTGTTTTGTTTTCTTATTTCAAATTTTTAGCATCATCATGTTAATATTTGCATAGCATCTAAGGCATAGAAAAACCCTAAAAATTTGAAATTTTTGCAAAAATCTTATAAAAAAAAAAAGAGTGTTCATGTAGTTTGCCTTGCATATTCAAGTATTTTGTTTATCATATAGGACTGCTTGCATTAGGGATCTATGATGAGTATTTCCTTGTTAGCTTGCTCATTCACTAGACTAGGATCAATGCCCAAGTTAATAGTACTTTGATGCTAGTTGAGTGGTTAGAAGCATAAGATTGAACCAAGCATTGAATTCCTGCATTGCATTTGGTCTAAATTGAAGCATGTTGTGATTTGATGCCATTTCCTATCTATAAGAACCTAATATTGACTTTCAATTATCAATGTGTGCATTGCTTTAAACTCATGGATACCATATACATATTTGGATCATCTTTCTCCTTTTTACCACTCTTGTTGATCCAAGTAGCTGATTTCCTCATTAAGAATCAGTTTCCCTACCCTTAACCAACCTTCTTTCAAGCCATGTTTATTCTTGAGTGTGTGAGGCCTATTTTAGGATTGAGCTTGGTAGAAAGTGTTAGGTTTGAACTGACAAGAGTAAAGCCTTGTGTAGTTCTAGTTTGCATTTTTCAAACTAGATAGGACTAGGTGGTTCATTTGTTGGGTTTGGGACTTGGAAGTTAAAGAAAGAAAAAAAAAAAAAGAGAAAAAGAAAAGAAAAAGGGTAGAGTCTTTAAGAGGAGATTGTGTTTAAGCAAGGTCTAGTGAAAGGATGGGAAGCAAAATTGTTGAAGATGGTTCTAGTTAAAGAAAAGAAAGAGAAAGAAAAGAAAAGTCTAGCAAAAAGCTTGTATGTCTTAAGAATAAGAAGAAAAGAGAACCATAGCAAATAAGTAAGAATCCCCCATCCCACTAGAAAGATCAAATAAGAAAACTCTCCTAAGACTTGAAATCAAAAGAGAAAAGGGTGAAAGAGAAAAGAAGAAGTTAAAGGGTAGCACTAGGATCATTTGGGTTTAGATTGCTAGGATAAACACTTTGGGTACCTTTGGGTAGACAAGGTTTTATTCTTGTATGTGTCTAGGTGTTCTTACCTTTAGCATTCTTCTAAAGCTCAATCCATTTTTTATGAGAGAACCTTGATATTGATAAGCCCCACTCTAAAAAGAGACCATCATTGTCTCAAAGCCTTTACCTCCAAGCCAAATGAGTTTAAGCATTGCATAGAATTGATTCATGTTCTTGATTAATGAATGTTAAAGGAAATGGTTGATTTGAATGCATGTGGATATCTAAGGCTCAAATCAGTAAAGGTTGTGACATGCTTGTCTAAAAGTCTTTAAGTACAGCTCATTCAACTTGCATCATAGTACTAGTAACTTGGACATTGATTCTAGATGGTCTGTTTGCAAGCTTTAGGAGCTGAGATCCCACTTTCAAACCTCACCTACATTCTTATGTCTTGCTTATTTGCTTGAGGGCAAGCAAAGACTAAGTTTGGGGGTGTTGATGTTCATATATTTTACCCTGTTTTCCCTTAGTATATTCACATCTTTTGCATCTTTTGCTATCCATTTTCACCATTATTGCATAGCTTTAGGACTAATCATGCATTAGAGTTTAGTTGCATTGCATTTGCATCTTTTCATGCATAAACAGGTGATTTTGAAGCTTAAGGAGCATGGAAGCAATGCTGAGGAAGGAGTGAAGCAATCATGAAGGGAAAGCAAGAGAGTTAAGGCTGAAATAACAAGGTCCGGAGTCCAACTCGACCGCACACTCGACCAGACACTCGACCGTGTGCTGAGGAGGACTCGACCGAGTGGACAATGCACGAGAGAAGCCAGCTCGACCTGCCACTCGACCGAGCACAGGTCGAGTTGACCGAGCCGTTGACTATTTTGTCTTTTAGCATTTTTAGGGCTTCCACTCCCCTCCTATATAAAGCCTTGTACCTGCAGCCACAAAATGAGTCAGCTTTTAGATATTCTCAAAACCTAGTATTTACCTTTTTGGGATTTATTCCTTTTGCTTTTTATTTTCCTAGATCTTGTACTTGAAAAAGACTAAATTCCTCAATATTGTTAGTTTAATAACTTTCTTAATATTGAGAATTTAAGTTTCATTTCTTTTTCAATATTGTAGATCTTTGTTTTATCTATCTAATGATGCAAGTTTCAATCTTTTCTGGGTTTATGATTTTGATGTTTATCATGTGTTCTTGTGAGTAGTAGTCTAGGATCTTGAGGATGGGTTAGGCTGGGCTGTGAATGAGGTTTGTTTGGCTTGATCAAGCTTGATTGTTGTAGATCTCTTCTAGGGTAGATGTTCTTAATGCTGATCCTATATCTGAGAGGGTAGGATCTGATTTCAAGCATCTTAGCATCACACCAATGTTTAAGAGGCATAGATAAGGCTAGATCTAGAGCTTACCATCTTGCTTGCTAAGAGATTAGAAGGTTTTGTTTGGTATGAGACATATTTCTTACTGCCTGCTTGTGTAGATTCTTTACTATGTGAGAGCAAGTCTAGAAATGCATAGGTTTGATTGTTTCTTGACCATGAGAGTGGGAGAAACTTGTCTTGGATTCATATGTCTAGAGATTAGCTCATGTTGTTTGAGATTTGTTGATCAAGTTAGATAGCCTCAATCATTAGTCCAGCCCATGAATCCCTCCTCAAGTCCTTCTTTGTTTATTGATTTTAACAGTCTTAATCATGTTGCTTGATTGTAGTTTGATCTGTCTTTGCATTACTCTGTTTTTTTATTGCATTGCTCTGTTTCTGCGTTTAGTCTAGCTCGACCACTCACTCGACCTACACTCGGTCGAGTGCTGGCTCGAGTTCATCCCCAGAACTCTGCTATTTATGATTTGTGATTGTCTTGTTTCATTCCTGTTCCATTCTGCTGCATCCATTTAGTGTCCTGTTCATTATTGTCTTGCATTTGTTATTTAGCTTAGTTTCTGTTTCTGTTGGTTGCATCATTACTGTCTTAATCATCCTGTTTCATTTGCATTTAGTTCTTAGTTCATTTAGTTTACCTTCTGCACTTACATTTTCATCATAGGATTGTTTAGTGGCAACATCCTTTTCATCTGGCTTAAATTAGATCTTTATGCATATCTTAACTGTTTACAACACTCAAATTGGATTGATACCCCTTATACTGCAACTGCCATAAGGGGAATTGAAACACCTTACCAATCATTGCATACATTCATCATCATCCATTCCATCTTAACCTGTCCACCACAAATATCTAGTTTCAGTTATTTGTTCATGATTTTTAAGATCATTTTCTTTACAAAATAAAGTGCATAAAGTATTACAAAATACATAGATTGTTTGGGAAGCACTTTACAGGATTTAGAAACTATCAACAAAAGTTTTCGCTAACAATCTTTAACAATCTTTATAGAATCCAATTACCAACCCACTAAACCAAATCCACTGCAATTCCTGATATAAAATCGAATCTTTCATATTTCCACGTGCCGTTTCAAAAAGAAGTCTAAAAATAAACTAAATAGGCTAAAGTTCTTCTACGACGGCAGCATCAACAATTTTTTTTTAGAAATACTTCTTAATATATATAGGAGATACTAGTTTTTTTTTGTCTTTCATTGTTTTCCATAGGTAATAGGGTTACATTTGTATGTGAAATGACATAACCCATTTTTTGTTTTTTAAATATAATAATTTTCTAGTGATTCCATACTCATTAACAATCCTCATCAATCAACACAACTAAGCCAAAATTAACAATAACACCAACCAATAATATCTCGATAAATTTTAAATAGAATGAATAACAAATCAACAATTACATAGAAACAAATAAACCCCAAGACAACACCTAGGGAAAGATCGACGACTCAATTTTCTAACGAACTACAGAAGGCCCAAATCAACCAATCGAGCATTAGAACATGTCTCTTCATTGCCATTTTGATTA
>JALLKC010000307.1:0-24511 GCA_024034495.1 Camelina laxa | reverse complement strand
GATGTTCATATATACCCCTGTTTTCCTTAGTATATTCACATCTTTTGCATCTTTTGCTATCCATTTTCACCATTATTGCATAGCTTTAGGACTAATCATGCATTAGAGTTTAGTTGCATTGCATTTGCATCTTTTCATGCATAAACAGGTGATTTTGAAGCTTAAGGAGCATGGAAGCAATGCTGAGGAAGAAGTGAAGCAATCATGAAGGGAAAGCAAGAGAGTTAAGGCTGAAATAACAAGGTCCGGAGTCCAACTCGACCGCACACTCGACCAGACACTCGACCGTGTGCTGAGGAGGACTCGACCGAGTGGAGAACACGAGAGAAGCCAGCTCGACCTGCCACTCGACCGAGCACAGGTCGAGTTGACCGAGCCGTTGACTATTTTGTCTTTTAGTATTTTTAGGGCTTCCACTCCCCTCCTATATAAAGCCTTGTACCTGCAGCCACAAAAGTGTCCAGCTTTTTAGATATTCTCTAAACCTAGTATTTTACCCTTTTGGGATTTATTCTTTTTGCTTTTTTATTTCCTAGATCTTGTACTTGAAAAGACTAAATTCTTCAATATTGTTGGTTTCATAACTTTCTTAATATTGAGAATTCAAGTTTCATTTCTTTTTCAATATTGTAGATCTTTGTTTCATCTTTCTAATGATGCAAGTTTCAATATTTTCTGGGTTTATGATTTTGATGTTCATCATGTGTTCTTGTGAGTAGTTGCTTAGGATCTTGAGGATGGGTTAGGCTGGGCTGTGAATGAGGTTTGTTTGGCTTGATCAAGCTTGATTGTTGTAGATCTCTTCTAGGTAGATGTTCTTAATGCTGATCCTATATCTGAGAAGGTAGGATCTGATTTCAAGCATCTTAGCATCACACCAATGTTTAAGAGGCATAGATAAGGCTAGATCTAGAGCTTACCATCTTGCTTGCTAAGAGATTAGAGGTTTTGTTTGGTATGAGACATATTTCTTACTGCCTGCTTGTGTAGATTCTTTACTATGTGAGAGCAAGTCTAGAAATGCATAGGTTTGATTGTTTCTTGACCATGAGAGTGGGAGAAACTTGTCTTAGATACATATGTCTAGAGATTAGCTCATGTTGTTTGAGATTTGTTGATCAAGTTAGATAGCCTCAATCATTAGTCCAGCCCATGAATCCCTCCTCAAGTCCTTCCTTGTTTATTGATTTTACAGTCTTAATCTGTTGCTTGATTGTTGTTTGATTCGTCTTTGCATTACTCTGTTTTTATTGCATTGCTCTGTTTCGTTTAGTCTAGCTCGACCACTCACTCGACCTACACTCGGTCGAGTGCTTGCTCGAGTTCATCCCAGAACTCTTGTTTATGCTTTGTGATTGTCTTGTTTCATTCTATTTGCATTTCTGTTGCATTTACTTAGTGTCTTGTTCATTACTTGTCTTGCATTAGTTCATTAGCATAGTTTCTACTTCTGTTGGTTGCATCATTACTGTTATAATCATCCTGTTTCATTTGCATTTAGTTCTTAGTTCTTATAGTTTTACTTTCTGCACTTTACATTTTCATCATAGGATTGTTAGTGACAAACATCCTTTACATCTGGCTTAAATTAGATC
Source organism: Camelina laxa (assembly GCA_024034495.1). Lineage (NCBI taxonomy): Eukaryota > Viridiplantae > Streptophyta > Magnoliopsida > Brassicales > Brassicaceae > Camelina > Camelina laxa. The sequence goes on along the minus strand of JALLKC010000307.1, from coordinate 22,916 downwards.
TTTATGCATATCTTGACTGTTCACAAACACTCAGATTGGATTGACACCTCTTATACTGCAACTGCATAAGGGGAATTGAAACACCTTACCATCCATCCATTCATTGCATACATCATCATCTATCCATCTCTTCACCATCCACCCATAAATCTTGTTTCAATTTGGCGCCGTTGCCTATTTGAGTGTGTTTTTGTGACAATTAGGATCCATAAAAGTCTAAGATTAAGTTCGTTTATCCACTTGTTCACTACTGATCTTGTTTCTTCTTCTGCTTGTCTGTGATTGAGTTTCAGGTACCAGCTCGACCACCAACTCGACCACCACTCGACCGAGTGTGTGCTCGAGCACCTGATCGAGTCAGAAGCCGGATACAAATAGACATCAGTTCCCAGTCGACTCGACCACCCACTCGAGCCTGTGCTCGACCGAGTGCCTGTTCGAGTCCGTCATCATGATTCACAACAGTATGTTCCATTCTGTACCATGGCAACATCAACCAGGATTCCAGGCTCAATGGTGTCACCCTCCAGTGTTTCAAACTTCACAAGCCCAAGAACCTGACTTAAGAGCTATGATGCAGCAACTTTTACTTGGGCAAGCAACTGGGCAGATTGAGGTAGCAAAGCAGTTTGCTGAGCTGAACCAAACGTTGAATTCCTATTCTAGTGACCTAAACTTCAAGGTCAAGTACATGGAGAGCTCCATTGTTCCTACTTCAGCTCCTAAGCCAAACCACCTTCTTGAAGAACCTATTCCAAACCCAAGGGAGTTTACAGCTAAAGCTCTTAATCTCTATGAAGATGCTGTCACTGAGGACAGTGAGGTTCAAGGTGGGAGGATTGGTCATTTATTGAAGCCCAGGGTGAAGCTTGTGCACAGCAGACTGAATCCGTCAAAGCACTCGACCAAGTGCTCGATCCGGCACTCGACCGAGTGCCTGATCGAGTGCACGATCGAGTTGAAGACACTAGAAGCTGTTAAGCCTGCTAGATACATTCCTCCTGCTTACAAACCGCCTCTACCATTCCCAGGACGTTTCAAGGCACAAAGCTGAAGAACTCAGGGACATTATTGAGAAAAGAGAAGAGTTGGCTTTGCAACAAGAGAAGAGTTAGCTTTACAACAAGAGGAAGTATTGAGAAGGAAGAAGTGATGGCTTTGAAGGAAGAGGTTGTGATTGAAAAGAAGGAAGTGATGGCCATTCAACAGGAGGTTGTCATTGAAAAGAAGGAAGAGGAGAGAGGACCAGCTTTGGAACAATATGCCCCATATCCTCTCTACAAAGGCATGTTACTTGACATATCCAAGCAAAAGGCTCAGATCAAGGCAAGAGAGATCAAGAGGAGATTGGGACAGCTATTGTTCCAGCAAAACTTGAAGATCCTGGTCATTCAATCTACCTTGCTCCATCAGCTACATGCACTTCAACAAATGCTTGTGTGATCTTGGAGCATCTGTTAGTGTCATGCCCTACTCTATGGCAGAAAAGTTGGACACACTGAATTCAAGCCAAGCAATCTCCACATAAGTCTAGCTGATGGTTCACAGAAGGATGTGGTTGGAAAATTGGATAGCCTCCTAGTCAAGATAGGCAAGGCAAGAATTCCCACTGATTTCATCATCATAAACATGGATAAAGAGTTAGAGGATCCAATCTTGCTTGGGAGACCATTCTTGCCACAGCAGGAGCAGTCATTGATGTTAAGGAAGGGCTGATAAGGTTGAATATAGCTGAAGGTTTGACCATGAAACTTTGATATCACAATCCACCTAACCAACCAACATTGGAGGTCAACATTTAAGATTGAAGATAAAGCTGATTTTGAGGTTTGAGAAGAAGAGACTTCAAAAGCTAAGGTCTCATCTCATGAGGAACCATTTCAACATCTCAAAGGTTCAGTTCAAGTGTTAGCTGGTTAGTGAAGGAACTTCAAGCTCAGCTCAACAAGAAGTCTTGAAGAAGGCAAGACCAAGACTCAAGTTTAAGAAGAAACATGGTTCAAGTGTAAGGAAGTAGTGATCAAGAAGGAACACCAAGGTTATCAAGTAGAACCAGGGGGATTTCATCACCTCCTTGGTCTCCAAATCAAGCTTGAAGAGCTAGAAGAAGTCAAGCTTAGTGACTTTAAACAAGCTCACTAGGGAGGAAGTCCCTAAGGTATCATTGTACATATGCTTTATTTTCCTTGTAGTTTTGATATTTTTGTTTTATGTTTGTGTTGGGCAGGCTGTTTAATGAGAGTGTAGATGGGTTTGGAGAGAATTGGACTTGGAAAAATAGACCCGCAGTCCAGCTCGACCCCCCCACTCGGACATGCACTCGACCGAGTCACGGTCGATCGCCATCGTCGAGCTGCCCCAATCCCCCTCTCCAAGTCACCAACAAGACCCCAGCTACACCTTTGATAGCATGCAGGAGGATGTGGATAGTTTCTTCTACAATCCTTGAGGTAACACTATCACCTTTACATTGTAAATACCATTGCATTTCATATTGTGTGTTTGTTTTAAGTCTTGAATCCTCAAACAAATTTCTTTCACACAAGGGACTGTGTGATTTAAGTTTGGGGGAGGGTTTGAGATAGCATTTGACATTGTGTTTTGTTTTCTTATTTCAAATTTTTAGCATCATCATGTTAATATTTGCATAGCATCTAAGGCATAGAAAAACCCTAAAAATTTGAAAATTTTTTGCAAAAATCTTTAAAAAAAAGAGTGTTCATGTAGTTTGCCTTGCATATTCAAGTATTTTGTTTATCATATAGGACTGCTTGCATTAGGGATCTATGATGAGTATTCCTTGTTAGCTTGCTCATTCACTAGACTAGGATCAATGCCCAAGTTAATAGTACTTTGATGCTAGTTGAGTGGTTAGAAGCATAAGATTGAACCAAGCATTGAATTCCTGCATTGCATTTGGTCTAAATTGAAGCATGTTGTGATTTGATGCCATTTCCTATCTATAAGAACTTAATATTGACTTTCAATTATCAATGTGTGCATTGCTTTAAACTCATGGATACCATATACATATTTGGATCATCTTTCTCCTTTTACCACTCTTGTTGATCCAAGTAGCTGATTTCCTCATTAAGAATCAGTTTCCCTACCCTTAACCAACCCTTCTTTCAAGCCATGTTTATTCTTGAGTGTGTGAGGCCTATTTTAGGATTGAGCTTGGTAGAAAGTGTTAGGTTTGAACTGACAAGAGTAAAGCCTTGTGTAGTTCTAGTTTGCATTTTCAAACTAGATAGGACTAGGTGGTTCATTTGTTGGGTTTGGGACTTGGAAGTTAAAGAAAAGAAAAGAAAAAAAAAAAAAAAAAAAAAAAAAGAAAAAGAGAAAAAGAAAGAAAAAAGGGTAGAGTCTTTAAGAGGAAATTGTGTTTAAGCAAGGTCTAGTGAAAGGATGGGAAGCAAAAAAAAATGTTGAAGATGGTTCTAGTTAAAGAAAAGAAAAAAAAAAGAAAAGAAAAGTCTAGCAAAAAGCTTGTATGTCTTAAGAATAAGAAGAAAAGAGAACCATAGCAAATAAGTAAGAATCCCCCATCCCACTAGAAAGATCAAATAAGAAACCTCTCCTAAGACTTGAAAATCAAAAGAGAAAAGGGTGAAAGAGAAAAGAAGAAGTTAAAGGGTAGCACTAGGATCATTTGGGTTTAGATTGCTAGGATAAACACTTTGGGTACCTTTGGGTAGACAAGGTTTTATTCTTGTATGTGTCTAGGTGTTCTTACCTTTAGCATTCTTCTAAAGCTCAATCCATTTTTTATGAGAGAACCTTGATATTGATAAGCCCCACTCTTAAAAGAGACCATCATTGTCTCAAAGCCTTTACCTCCAAGCCAAATGAGTTTAAGCATTGCATAGAATTGATTCATGTTCTTGATTAATGAATGTTAAAGGAAATGGTTGATTTGAATGCATGTGGATATCTAAGGCTCAAATCAGTAAAGGTTGTGACATGCTTGTCTAAAGTCTTTAAGTACAGCTCATTCAACTTGCATCATAGTACTAGTAACTTGGACATTGATTCTAGATGGTCTATTTGCAAGCTTTAGGAGCTGAGATCCCACTTTCAAACCTCACCTACATTCTTATGTCTTGCTTATTTGCTTGAGGGCAAGCAAAGACTAAGTTTGGGGGTGTTGATGTTCATATATTTTACCCTGTTTTCCCTTAGTATATTCACATCTTTTGCATCTTTTGCTATCCATTTTCACCATTATTGCATAGCTTTAGGACTAATCATGCATTAGAGTTTAGTTGCATTGCATTTGCATCTTTTCATGCATAAACAGGTGATTTTGGAGCTTAAGGAGCATGGAAGCAATGCTGAGGAAGGAGTGAAGCAATCATGAAGGGAAAGCAAGAGAGTTAAGGCTGAAATAACAAGGTCCGGAGTCCAACTCGACCGCACACTCGACCAGACACTCGACCGTGTGCTGAGGAGGACTCGACCGAGTGGACAATGCACGAGAGAAGCCAGCTCGACCTGCCACTCGACCGAGCACAGGTCGAGTTGACCGAGCCGTTGACTATTTTGTCTTTTAGCATTTTTAGGGCTTCCACTCCCCTCCTATATAAAGCCTTGTACCTGCAGCCACAAAAGGAGTCAGCTTTTTAGATATTCTCTAAACCTAGTATTTACCTTTTTGGGATTTATTCCTTTTGCTTTTTTCCTAAGATCTTGTACTTGAAAAAGACTAAATTTCTCAATATTGTTAGTTTAATAACTTTCTTAATATTGAGAATTTAAGTTTCATTTCTTTTTCAATATTGTAGATCTTTGTTTTATCTTTCTAATGATGCAAGTTTCAATCTTTTCTGGGTTTATGATTTTGATGTTTATCATGTGTTCTTGTGAGTAGTAGTTTAGGATCTTGAGGATGGGTTAGGCTGGGCTGTGAATGAGGTTTGTTTGGCTTGATCAAGCTTGATTGTTGTAGATCTCTTCTAGGGTAGATGTTCTTAATGCTGATCCTATATCTGAGAAGGTAGGATCTGATTTCAAGCATCTTAGCATCACACCAATGTTTAAGAGGCATAGATAAGGCTAGATCTAGAGCTTACCATCTTGCTTGCTAAGAGATTAGAAGTTTTGTTTGGTATGAGACATATTTCTTACTGCCTGCTTGTGTAGATTCTTTACTATGTGAGAGCAAGTCTAGAAATGCATAGGTTTGATTGTTTCTTGACCATGAGAGTGGGAGAAACTTGTCTTGGATTCATATGTCTAGAGATTAGCTCATGTTGTTTGAGATTTGTTGATCAAGTTAGATAGCCTCAATCATTAGTCCAGCCCATGAATCCCTCCTCAAGTCCTTCTTTGTTTATTGATTTTTCAGTCTTAATCCCGTTGCTTGATTGTAGTTTGATCTGTCTTTGCATTACTCTGTTTTTATTGCATTGCTCTGTTCTGCGTTTAGTCTAGCTCGACCACTCACTCGACCTACACTCGGTCGAGTGCTGGCTCGAGTTCATCCCCAGAACTCTGTTATTTGTGATTTGTGATTGTCTTGTTTCATTCCCTGTTCCATTTCTGCTGCATTCATTTAGTGTCCTGTTCATTATTGTCTTGCATTTGTTCTTTATCTTAGTTTCTGTTTCTGTTGATTGCATCATTACTGTCTTAATCATTCTATTTCATTTGCATTTAGTTCTTAGTTCATTTAGTTTACCTTCTGCACTTTACACTTTCACCATAGGATTGTTTAGTGACAACATCCTTTTCATCTGGCTTAAATTAGATCTTTATGCATATCTTAACTGTTTACAACCACTCAAATTGGATTGATACCCCTTATACTGCAACTGCATAAGGGGAATTGAAACACCTTACCCATCATTGCATACATTCATCATCATCTATTCCATCTTGACCTATCCCACTTTAAAAATCTTGAGATGATTCTGTACTACAATTCGGTGGAGGAACTTTAGGCCACCCTTGGGAAATGCACCGGGTGCCGTAGCTAACCGAGTAGCTCTGGAAGCATGTGTACAAGCTCGTAATGAGGGACGTGATCTTGCAGTCGAGGGTAATGAAATTGTCCGTGAAGCTTGCAAATGGAGTCCTGAACTAGCTGCTGCTTGTGAAGTATGGAAAGAGATCAGATTTAACTTCCCAACCGTCGATAAATTAGATGGCCAAGAGTAGATAAATTAGATTAGATTAGTAATTCACGTTTGTTTTATTAGTTTAATTGCACTCGGCTCAATCTTTTTTTTACTAAAATGATTGAGCCGAGTTTATCTGTTGTATATACTATTTTTTTTATAGATACATACTTAATCTAGATATAAAAAAACTCTTCAAAAAAAAAAAAAAGATTAAACACAACTACAATTTTGTTATTGTAGTGTTGTGTCCACAAGAAATCCTATACGAAATATGGATTCTTAGGAGTGTTGTATTCTTTCGTGTCAGGGCTTGAACCAAGTATCCCCGCTTCTTCTACCCCATCCTGCATGTTGTCCTTTTCTTTTCATTCCGTATTGGAATAAAAAAACGTTTTTTATTTTATATTAGTATACGAGATTTTACTAAAAAAGTTCTTCATATCCTTATATTCATAAGCGAAGAACAAATATTTTTTTTTTTTTATGAGAATTTTACACAATATAAGAAAATCCTTTTTTCATTTAGAATTGAAATTTATTAATTTCAATTACTTTACTTTTACTTAATAATCTTAGCAATTGCATCGATATGTTTTGCTTACTCTGAATAGAAAATGAACTATTCAAAAAAATTTTGCATTTTTCAATTTTTTCATTGAATGACTATTCATCTATTGTTATTGTATTTTCATTTAAATAGAGGCCAGAAGCTCTATGGAAAAATCGTGGTTCAATTTTATGTTTTCTAAGGGAGAATTGGAATACAGAGGCGAACGAAGTAAAGCAATGGATAGTTTTGCTCCTGGTGAAAAGACTACTATAAATCAAGACCGTTTTATATATGATATGGATAAAAACTTTTATGTTTGGGGTGAGCGTTCTAATTATTCCAACAATGTTGATCTTTTAGTTAGCTCCAAGGACATTCGCAATTTCATATCGGATGACACCTTTTTTGTTAGGGATAGTAATAAGAATAGTTATTCTATATATTTTGATATAAAAAAACAAAATTTTGAGATTGACAATGATTTTAGTAACCTAGAAAATTTTTTATAATTATTGTAGTTCTAGTTATCTGAATAATAGATCTAAAGGTGACAACGATCTGCACTATGATCCTTACATTAAGGATACTAAATATAATTGTACTAATTACATTAATAGTTGCATTGATTCTTATTTTCGTTCTTACATCTGTATTGATAGTAACTTTTTAAGCGATAGTAATAATTCCAATGAAAGTTACATTTATAATTTCATTTGTAGTGAAAGTGGAAAGATTCGTGAAAGCAAAAATTACAAGATAAGAACTAATAGGAATCGTAGTAATTTAATAAGTTCTAAGGATTTCGATATAACTCAAAACTACAATCAATTGTGGATTCAATGCGACAATTGTTATGGATTAATGTATAAGAAAGTCAAAATAAATGTTTGTGAACAATGTGGACATTATTTGAAAATGAGTAGTTCAGAGAGAATCGAGCTTTCGATTGATCCGGGTACTTGGAATCCTATGGATGAAGACATGGTCTCCGCGGATCCCATTAAATTTCATTCGAAGGAGGAACCTTATAAAAATCGTATTGACTCTGCTCAAAAAACTACAGGATTGACTGACGCTGTTCAAACTGGTACAGGTCAACTAAACGGTATTCCGGTAGCCCTTGGGGTTATGGATTTTCGGTTTATGGGGGTAGTATGGGATCCGTAGTAGGCGAAAAAATAACTCGTTTGATCGAGTATGCTACCAATCAATGTTTACCTCTTATTTTAGTGTGTTCTTCCGGAGGAGCACGAATGCAAGAAGGAAGTTTAAGTTTGATGCAAATGGCTAAAATTTCTTCGGTTTTATGTGATTATCAATCAAGTAAAAAGTTATTCTATATATCAATTCTTACATCTCCTACTACCGGTGGAGTGACAGCTAGTTTTGGTATGTTGGGGGATATCATTATTGCCGAACCCTATGCCTATATTGCATTTGCGGGTAAAAGAGTAATTGAACAAACATTGAAAAAAGCCGTGCCTGACGGTTCACAAGCGGCTGAATCTTTATTACGTAAGGGCTTATTGGATGCAATTGTACCACGTAATCTTTTAAAAGGTGTTCTGAGCGAGTTATTTCAGCTCCATGCTTTTTTTCCTTTGAACAAAAATTAAATCAAATAGAACGGTTCGTTTATCAGAATTAAATGAAAACCCTGAAAAATGCATTTTTCTTTCGAATCATTTTTTTTATCGATATTCTTGTTTACTACTCAGTAAACCTCTATCAACAAGATAAAAAGTGAATTTTTTTTTAAGTTCAAATTAGACTAGACAAATACAAAAAAGTTTATTTTCCTCCCTTGCTTGTTAATGACTATTATAAGATATAAGAGAAAAAGAATAATCAATCTAACAAGGGGATTATGATACATCTATTTGGTTTTGAAAGATGAATTAGTCTATTTATTTAGTTTGGCGTTTCTTGTACCTATTTTTTTATTCTATTTCTATTAGGTTCTATTCTATATATTTCTATTAGGTTGTATATTAGTATTAGATATATATTTACTTAAAGATACTTAGTATAATTATATAATATATATAATAGAAATAAAAAAAATACAAGATATTCTAAGATATCTTTAGAATTCAGAATATAACAATAACAGGTACAAATATTAAATTGAGGTACCCATTTTATGACAACTTTCAATAACTTACCCTCTATTTTTGTGCCTTTAGTAGGCCTAGTCTTTCCGGCAATTGCAATGGCTTCTTTATTTCTTCATATTCAAAAAAATAAGATTTTTTAGATCGGCTGAAACCTAATCGTATCACCCCTTTTTTATTTTAAAAACTTCGATTCGATAAGACCCATTTGGTAGAATATTGTATAACACATAGATTCCTACAAACATAAATAAAAAAAGCTCTTATGCGTGTGTAAACGTAAAAAAACTTGCGCTCTTTTGAAAAATGGATCATCATCGGGCCGATGTCTGAAATTCCAGTGAATCTATTTATTTGTATGTATAGAACTATAGGGGATCATATAAAGGAAGGAGATGTTATTATTTTAGAAATAAACAATTCAATTCTATTAATTACTCCTAAGGTAAAGGTTCACAACAAAATAGTGGATGAGAGTTACTTTGAAAAAAAAAAAAGAAAGTCATATTTTCTCAATTCCAAAAAAATGTATAACTGGATCTAATATATATGAGTTGGCGATCAGAATCTATATGGATAGAATTTATAACGGGGTCTCGAAAAACAAGTAATTTCTGCTGGGCCTTTATCCTATTTTTAGGTTCATTAGGATTCTTATTGGTTGGAACTTCCAGTTATCTTGGTAGAAATGTTATATCGTTATTTCCGTCCCAGGAAATCATTTTTTTCCACAAGGGATTGTGATGTCTTTCTATGGGATCGCGGGTCTCTTTATTAGTTGCTATTTGTGGTGCACTATTTTGTGGAATGTGGGTAGTGGTTATGATCTTTTCGACCGAAAAGAAGGAATAGTGCGTATTTTTCGTTGGGGATTTCCTGGAAAAAGTCGTCGCATCTTTTTACGATTCTTTATGAAAGATATTCAGTCCATCAGAATAGAAGTTAAAGAGGGTGTTTCTGCTCGGCGTGTCCTTTATATGGAAATTCGAGGTCAAGGGGCTATTCCTTTAATTCGTACTGATGAGAATTTTACTACACGAGAAATTGAGCAAAAAGCTGCCGAATTGGCTTACTTCTTGCGTGTACCAATTGAAGTATTTTGAAATGAATTAATTTTAAAAGACTAAATGCTTTGGCAGTAGGAAGAAAAAACGAAATAATTTTTTTTTTCCTTTTTTCAATTGAATATTAATCTATTCTTTTATGCTCGTTTTTTTTGATATATTTGATAGAAAAGGAGTTTCTTCGTCTCGAAATTAGTATTGATCGAAAAAGGGGGAATAACATCCTGGAAACCCAATTTTTTCTTGATTCAAGTTGGAAGTGTATTCTGAGTCTATTTCTGTATTCTTTCTAGATTCAAAGCAAAGACTCAGTATTGAATCAACAGCAAAAGAGAAAATGGATTCATAGGCTAACTATATTCTATTCGAATTAGAATAGAAACTCATGCTCGATAGAAATATTAGATCTAATAGAATCAACAAATGAGGTAGGTTCATTAACAATTCACAGATTCAAAATGGCAAAAAAGAAAGCATTCATTCCTTTTTTTTATTTTACATCTATAGTCTTTTTGCCCTGGTTGATCTCTCTCTGCTGTAATAAAAGTTTGAAAACTTGGATTACTAATTGGTGGAATACTAGACAATGTGAAACTTTTTTGAATGATATTCAAGAAAAAAGTGTTCTAGAAAAATTCATACAATTAGAGGAACTATTCCAGCTCGATGAAATGATAAAGGAATACCCAGAAACCGATTTACAACAATTTCGTCTAGGAATCCACAAAGAAACGATCCAATTCATCAAGATACACAATGAGTATCGTATCCATACAATCTTGCACTTCTCGACAAATCTAATATCTTTCGTTATTCTAAGTGGTTATTCCTTTTGGGGTAAGGAAAAGCTTTTTATTCTGAATTCTTGGGTTCAAGAATTTCTATATAATTTAAGTGATACAATTAAAGCTTTTTCGATTCTTTTATTAACTGATTTATGTATTGGATTCCATTCGCCTCACGGTTGGGAACTAATGATTGGTTATATTTACAAAGATTTTGGGTTTGCTCATTATGAGCAAATTTTATCTGGTCTAGTTTCTACCTTTCCAGTCATTCTTGATACAATTTTTAAATATTGGATTTTTCGTTATTTAAATCGTGTATCTCCGTCACTTGTAGTGATTTATCATGCAATAAACGACTAAAAAAAGATTCACCGATCCAATTTTAATCTTTCGTACCTTATACATCATAACCAAATCAAAGTCGTATTTACTTTACTCTTTTTACCCATGAGGGATTCCTTGTATATTTCAACAAAAAAATTTGATTTTTTTTCAGTAAATGTAAATAGCAGAATTGTGGCTAGGGAAGTATATTATCGACCTAGCTAACTTTATTGTAGAAATTTTCGGGATAAATGATTGGACCATGCAAACTAGAAATACCTTTTCTTGGATAAGGGAAGAGATTACTCGCTCCATATCTGTCTCACTCATGATATATATAATAACTTGGGCATCCATTTCAAGTGCATATCCGATTTTTGCCCAGCAGAATTATGAAAATCCACGAGAGGCAACTGGGCGTATTGTATGTGCCAATTGCCATTTAGCTAATAAGCCCGTGGATATTGAGGTTCCACAAACGGTACTTCCTGATACTGTATTTGAAGCAGTTGTTAAAATTCCTTATGATATGCAACTAAAACAAGTTCTAGCTAATGGTAAAAAAGGAGCTTTGAATGTGGGAGCTGTTCTTATTTTACCGGAGGGGTTTGAATTAGCCCCCCCCGATCGTATTTCACCCGAGATGAAAGAAAAGATGGGAGATCTGTCTTTTCAGAATTATCGCCCCAATAAAAAAAATATTCTTGTGATAGGTCCTGTTCCTGGTCAAAAATATAGTGAAATAACCTTTCCTATTCTTGCTCCGGACCCTGCTACTAATAAAGATGTTCACTTCTTAAAATATCCTATATACGTAGGTGGAAACAGGGGAAGGGGTCAGATTTATCCTGATGGTAGCAAAAGTAACAATACAGTTTATAATGCTACGGCAGGAGGGATAATAAGCAAAATTTTACGAAAAGAAAAAGGGGGATACGAAATAACCATAGTGGATGCATCAAATGGACGCGAAGTGATTGATATTATCCCTCGAGGCCTAGAACTTCTTGTTTCCGAGGGCGAATCCATTAAACTCGATCAACCATTAACGAGTAATCCTAATGTGGGTGGATTTGGTCAGGGGGATGCGGAAATAGTACTTCAAGATCCATTACGTGTCCAAGGCCTTTTGTTCTTCTTAGGATCGGTTGTTTTGGCACAAATCTTTTTGGTTCTTAAAAAGAAACAGTTTGAGAAGGTTCAATTATCCGAAATGAATTTTTAGATCTGTCTATTTAGCTTTATCAAATTCGTAAAAAAGAACAAAAAAATTATGAAAAGCCTTTTGCCTCTCTTTAGATTTGCTATTCTAGATGTCAGAAATTACTTGTATCATAGTCCTAATACTAGTATGTATATTGAGAAGAATTCACTTTACCCCCCCTTTATTTATTTTTCAATAAAAATTTGAAAAACGAAAAGAGGTGTGATGTAACTCTGTCGTTATTGACCAATTGAAATTGATAGAATGTATGAATAATCAAGAGTTTTTTTTCTAGTCGAATGGCAAAATTTGACTAGATACTAAAATCAGATAAGGAACGCACGCGCCGAAAAAAAAGGGAACCATAAATCGGCGAAACAACAAGTTTTAGGGACTATAAGGAGTATTTTTTATCTTGCTAGTCTTCGACACAAGAAAAGGAATTTTAGACATCCTTTTCTTGTGTCCATCTTGTCCGTCTTGATTCAATTCGTTAAAAATTCCTATTCTTAGTTTACATATATATTACTGTTTCTATATATATAACGTTTTAATATATTATAATATATTAATTAAAAGTATATATAATTATTAATTAATAATATAATAGTAGTTACTTTTTGTAGTTTTCTTTTTTTTTTTTCAATTTTGATGAAATACTAAATAAATAAAATAAGAAAAAACTTATATTTCTATTTTATATAGTATAGACCAAATTGAAAATTTTAATGATAGATCTAATGATAAAAAATATTGTGTCAGCCGGGGAAGCAGGAAAAGGGGGAATTAAGTGATTCCCCTTTTTTATTCTATCTTTGAAAGGTTAAAAAATACTATATGTTCATAATCTACTAATCTAATTAAGTTCATTTTTCAAAAACATGATAAAAATTTGTTCTGATTATTAGCAGTTCAACGGGACCCCCTCGAATCAGACAAAGAAGGAAGAGTTGGGCCCCGTTGAGTTCTTATGTTTTCACGTCTATAACTCAGCTCATCCAATTTTTACAGGGATGAACCTAATCCTGAATATGAACCATAAAAGAAAATACCTATTAAACCGATCACAAGAATACCAGCTACAGTACCTATTACCCAAAGAGGAATCCTTCCAGTAGTATCAGCCATTTATCCCGCTTCCCTCCACATTTCATCGAGTGGTCATGCTAGAAACATAAACAGTCAGAGATAATTATTATATATAATCCATCCGAATGGGATAAGAAAATTACTCCTCTTTCTTTTTTATTTTATTATTCTATGCTCTTTTCTTAATTGAAGAAATAATTCGAAAATAAAACAGCAAGTACAAAAATGAGTAATAACCCCCAATAGAGACTGGTACGATTTAATTCAACACTTTGTTCGTTCGGATTTGATTGTGTCATAGCTCTATAATTGAATTAGGTTTATCGTTGGATGAACTGCATTGCTGATATTGACCCCAAATAAGAAACGGTAGGTACAGCTAGTCCATGAACAGCCAACCAGCGCACTGTAAAAATTGGATAGGTCCTATCTATAGTCATTGGGTCCTCCTAAAAAGATCTACTAAATTCGTCGAGTTGTTCCAAAGGATCAAAACGGCCTGTTATTAATGGAATGCCTTGTCGGCTCTCTGTAAAATACTCGTTTGGACGAGGGCTCCCGAACACATCGTAAGCTAAACCGGTGCTGACGAATAACCAGCCCGCAATGAATAGGGAAGGTATAGTAATGCTATGAATGACCCAATATCGAATACTGGTAATAATATCAGCAAAAGAACGTTCTCCTGTGCTTCCAGACATACTGAACTCCAGATATTCTCGTAGGGAATCGATTCTGTAAAAGATGAATCAGTAAATTAAAATTAACTGAGATTGCATCTTTGTGAGATCGTCAATAAAGTACCAAGGGTATTTTTAGAGTCTACCGAATCAGTATAGCTATCCTTCTTCTGACACAGCAACGTAATTTGAATTAGTGTAGAAATGGGATGTTAGATAATTTTTTTTTTCTTGCTTGTCGATGTATAACCGTGTCCCACTTTTTCAAATTACTGTAATCTATAAGGGGCTTTGATCCTTTATTCGTTTTGGACTAGAAAATTGTAACACCCGCAAACCATTTTCTGGGAATTTTGGTGAGGGTGTCGATCGACACCACAGAGGGAGTGTCGATCGACACCAGTTGTGGCCGGTTTGGTCGGTTCAATTTTAATTGTCCGGTTTGTGTGGTTGGTTTAGGGAATCCCTAAATCGAGTTATTAGGGGTGGAAAACGACCTAGGGTCGTGTTATTTTGGTTTTTCCGCCGTTTTTGAGAAAAACACAAAGAGAGAGTGTTCTTGAGCTTTTGGGAAGAGTTTGAGAGATTCCTTGCTGTTCTTGGGAGATCTAAGGCTGGAAAGGTGCTAGAAGCTTGCTAGGAGTGAGGGATTCGTTCTTATTGGTCAGAAACTTCCTGCAAAGAGGTGAGTGCATGACCATGGCTTATCTAAGCTAAGATTTCTAGATTCTATGTGATTTGGTGCTGATGTGGTTGTTTCCTTGAGTTCTCTATGCTATTTCGTTGCTATCTGGGCTGGTTTTGGCTTCTGGAGTGCAAGGAGCGGATTGGAGAAGATTGGAGGCGGGATTCGGAGTTTCTGATCGAGGGAAGTCGCTGCTCGGTATCGGTGTCGGTCGACACCAGTCGGGGTGTCGGTCGACACCAACGCGAGGACGGCTCGGGACTTTGGCGAGTGTCGTTCGATGCCATGTGGAGGCGTCGGTCGACACAAACTAGGGTTTTCGGGAGTGTCGGGCAGGGTGTCGGTCGACACCAGTTTGGCGTCGGTCGACACCAGATAGTCAGTGACGATCGACACCATCTGGTGTCGGTCGACACCCCTTGTTCAGTTGCGATGGATGTTGCATGCTTCGTATATTGCCTGGTTTGTTTTATTGATTGTTGTTTGTGGCATGTAGAGATCTTATTGCTTGTGTGTATAGCCCAGTAGATGGGAGGATTGCCTCACTGAGTGTTTATCAAATACTCATGCATCTCAATTCGTGTTTGTGGTGCAGGTAAAGGCAAAGTGTGATCGTGGAATCAAGGCAATGAAGAGGAGGATGTTCTAGGGACTCGATTGGATGTTGTCTGGCATTTGCTAGGGTGCTAGAGTTGGGTCATTAGAAACATTGCTAGGTTGCTGGTTTCATGTTTCGTGTTGTTTAATATTGAGATATTGCCTTGCTATATTATTGGTTTATTATTGGGTTATTATTGGTTATTAATTATGTTTTCCGCTGTTGGTTGTGATTATGGATAGGTGGCTAGTGGTATGGGACCACTAGCTGTAGTTGTTTTAATATATTATATTTATTATTTATTTATTAAAAAAAAAAATTGGTCGTTTCATTTTGGTATCAGAGCCCTTACGGTTCTAGGTTTGGGTTCACTAGGTTCTGTGGTAATGTTTTGGATTGCGTGTCTGGTTGATTATGTGAGTTAGCCGATTGTGTGTGGTATGGAGTCCAGAACATCCTCTTCGAGCCGAGTGTGTGATTCCATGGTGAGTTTATGTTTCTGTGTAATAATAGAAATTGTTTGCTTAGCCTTCTGTTCATGGTAGTGCAGATGGTTAGAGAGGGTGCTGTGGCGAGGTCGTGGACGCGGACGTGGTCGTGGACGCGGACGTGGTCGTGGTAGGGGCAGAGTCCCAGTGGTTAGTGAGACCGAGGACCAGAGTGTGACAGCTGAGGGTGTTGGCGAGTCGCAGGGTGTTCCGGGGGATTCCGTGAGTGTGGCAGGAGGGGGCGGTGTTGATGCTCCAGTGGCCGGTGATGCTAGGGTCCCGGGTGTGGGGTCCCAGCGGGTGGAGTCCCTGGTGTTGACCTTGCGGCTTTGCTAGCACAGGTGTTAGAGCGGTTACCACCAGTGGTACCGGCTCAGGCTCAGGTAGTGCCACCAGTGGTGGCGGAGGAGCGGCAGCCAGTGGCTGCGGATGCGGGGGTCCATGCTCGTTATCTCAGCATGTTGACAGAGATGGGTCGGTTGCGTACTGAGCAGTTTTCAGGAGGTGTAGATCCTACTGCTGCGGATGCGTGGAGGACGAGAGTGGAACGTAACTTCCATACTCTGAGATGTCCTGAGGAGTTTTGGGTGGACATAGGGGTCTACTTTTTGAGTGGTGATGCTGAGTTGTGGTGGAGATCTGTGGCTGCTAGGAGGGTGCAGCGGGAGATGACTTGGGCTGACTTCGTTTTGGAGTTCAACCGCAAGTATTTCCTAGAGAGGCATTGGATCGTTTGGAGGTGCAGTTCCTTCAGTTGTCTCAGGGGACACGGTCAGTGCGGGAGTTGGACTTGGATTTCAGTCGACTTCTTTGTTATGGAGGTCGGGCTATGGAGCCTGAGGAGGCTCAGATCAGGAGGTTCTTGAGGGCTCTACGTGATGACTTGAGAGTTCACTGTAGAGGGAGGAGTTATGCTACGCGTGCGGAGCTGGTTGAGACTGCAGCAGAGATTGAGGAGGATATCCGGGCGCAGTCAGTGGTGGTAGCTCCAGCAGTTCAGCCTAGTAAGGCTCAGCAGCAGGGTGGTTCTAGCAGGGCGGTAGGCATGCTCAGGGAACCAAGAGGAAGTGGGAGGCTACGCAGAAGCCGAGTGGTGCGGGTTGCTTCGGTTGTTGGGAGCAGGGATCACAGGGTTGCTAGTTGTCCCAAGAGGAGTGTTCCGACGGCAGGACCTCGGGTGTGTTATCATTGTAGGGAGACAGGGCACATCAAGCCTTTTTGTCCCAAGCTGCAGCCGGCAGCAGTGGCAGCGTTGCAGCAGGGCAGCCTGGGGGTCAGCAGGTGGCACGGATTGAGCAGGGGCCTCGGGTTTACACGACAGTGGAGACTGGTGGAACCAGTGCCGGGGCGATCACAGTATAATTTCTGGTACTTAATCTTTGTGAATTTTAGTAGGGTCAGATTTTATGTTCCTGTGATAAAGTGTTAGGTTCTCAGCACATGAGGTTTGTGTAGGACCTTGTTGGTGTGGCGGGTTTAAGTCCCACGTTATGTTTGATTCTGGAGCTTCGCATAGCTTCATTACTCCAGAGTGTGCAGAGTGGCGGGGATCAGCGGGGATCCTGGAGGGCGCACACGAGTTTTAGAGTTGCGGGAGGCAAGTTCCTGAGAGTTATTGGACGAGCTAGAGGAATTGATATTCGGATCGCAGGAGGGGTCATGGCCAGCGGATTTGCTTATCAGTCCCGTGGAGCTGTATGATGTTATTCTCGGATGGATTGGATGCATCGGCATATGGTGCATTTAGATTGCTATCGGGGTAGAGTGGAGTTTGAGCGTCCAGGAGGGAAGTTGTTTTTCAGGGTATTAGACCGACTTCAGGGAGTCTCGTGATCTCAGCCATTCAGGCTGGGAAGATGATCGAGAAGGGCCGTGAGGCTTATTTGGTACTATATCTATGCCAGAGTCAGTGGGGAAGTCTACGGTTAGCGGTATTCCAGTAGTGGAGGAGTTTGAGGATGTGTTTCAGTCTCTGCAAGGATTACCACCATCGGTCGGATCCTTTTACCATGAACTGGAACCGGGACGACACCGTTATCCAAGGCTCCTTACAGGATGGCTCCAGCAGAGATGCAGAGCTGAAAAGAAGCAGCTAGAGGATTTATTGAGTAAGGGATTCATCCGTCCTAGCGTGTCACCGTGGGGAGCGCCGGTGTTGTTTGTCAAGAAAAAGGATGGGAGTTTCCGGTTGTGTATTGATACAGGGGTTTGAACCGGGTCACTGTGAAGAACAAGTACCTCTTCCCGAGGATTGACGAGTTGTTGGATCAGTTGAGGGTGCTACTGTGGTTCTCCAAGGTGGATCTGGCATCGGGTTATCATCAGATACCGATAGATGAGGCAGATGTGAGGAAGACTGCTTTCAGACGAGGTATGGCATTATGAGTTTGTTGGTGAGCCTTTCGGGTTGACTAACGACCAGCAGCGTTTATGAGATTGATGAACAGTGTGTTTCAGGAGTTTTGATGTATCTGTCATCATTTTCATCGACGATATCCTGGTTTACTCTAAGAGTCCTGAGGAGCATGCAGTGCATTTGAGGCAGTTATGGAGAAGCTGCGGAGCAGAAGTTGTTTGCCAAGTTGAGCAAGGGTTAGTTTCTGCAGCGTGAGATGGCTTTCTGGTCACATTGTTTGCGAGGGGTTTCTGTAGATCCGAAGATTCAGGCTATTGAGATTGGCCATAGACCGCAGATGCCACAGAGATCAGAGTTTCCTTGGATTGGCAGGTTACTACATGAGATTTGTGCAGGGATTTGCAAGCAGAGCACGTCCTATGACTAAGTGACAGGGAAGGATGTTCTTTGTCTGGTCAGAAGAGTGTGAGGAAGGCTTTGCAGCCTGAAGGAAATGTTGACCACTGCGCCAGTGTTGGCTTTGCCTGAGCAGGGAGAACCCTATGTGGTTTATACAGATGCATCTAGAGTTGGGTTGGGTTGATTTCTGATGCGCATGGAAGGTGATTGCTTATGCTTCGCTGCAGTTGCGGGTGCATGAAGGCACTATCCTACTCATGATTTGGAGATGGGTGCTGTTGTTTTTGCCCTGAAGATTTGGAGATCTTATCTTTATGGTGCAAAGGTACAGGTGTCACAGATTAAGAGCCTGAATATATATTCACTCAGCCTGAGTTGAATTTGAGACAGAGGCGGTGGATGGAGCTTGTGGCAGATTATGATTTGAGATAGCTTATCATCCTGGTAAGGCTAACACGGATTGCAGAGATGCTCTGAGTCGGAAGAGGGTAGCTTCGGCTCAGGAGCAGGAGATGGAGTCTCTGGTAGGGGAGATCAGTGCTTGAGCTTTATGTGCTGTTTCACAGGAACGTTGGGTTTTGGAAGCAGTAGATAAGCAGATCTTCTGAGTAGAGTCGGTTGGCTCAGGAGAAGGATTTGGGGCTAGTGAATGCCTCTAAGGATGTGGGTTCAGAGTATCAGGTCTCAGATAATGGTACTATCTTGGTGCACGGTCGTGGGTGTGTGCCCAAGGATGAGGAGTTGAGACAGGAGATTCTGAGAGAGGCTCATGCGAGCAAGTTATCCATTCATCCAGGAGCGACCAAGATGTACCGTGACCTCAAGAGGTACTATCATTGGGTCGGGATGAAGAAGGATGTGGGCTAGTTGGGTTTCGAGGTGCGATGTATATGTCAGCTAGTGAAGGCTGAGCATCAGGTTCCTGGCGGGTACTGAAGAGTTTACCCATTCCTGAGTGGAAGTGGGATATGATCACTATGGATTTCGTGGTAGGATTGCCAGTGTCACGGACCTTTGATGCTATTTGGGTCATTGTGGACCGGTTGACTAAGTCAGCACATTTTCTGGCCATTAAGAAGACTGATGGAGCAGCGGTCTTGGCTAAAGTATGTGAGGGAGATAGTCAGGTTGCATGGGGTGCCAGCAAGCATTGTGTCTGATGGGATTTAAGTTCACTGCGTGTTCTGGAAGGCATTTCAGCAGAGATGGGCACTAAGGTGCATATGAGTACAGTTATCATCCCCAGACTGAGGACAGTCAGAGAGGACGATCCAGACGCTGGAGGATTTGCTGAGGATGTTGTGTGCTGGATTGGGGTGGCCATTGGGCAGATCATCTGAACCTGGTAGAGTTTGCTTACAACAACAGCTATCAGGCAAGTATTAAGATGGCTCCTTATGAGGCTTTGTATGGGCCATGTCGTACACCATTATGCTGGACTCAGGGGGGAGAGGAGCATGTTTGTGCTAGTTTTGTTCAGGAGACCTCAGAGAAGATTCGGGTTCTCAAGCTGAACATGAAGGAGGCTCAGGATAGGCAGAGGAGTTATGCAGATAGGAGGAGGAGAGATCTTGAGTTTCAGGTAGGAACAGAGTGTACCTCAAGATGGCCATGTTGCGGGTCCGAACAGGTCATTGTCAGAGACTAAGTTGAGTCCGAGTATATGGGTCCATTCAGATGATTGAGCGGATTGGACCAGTGGCATATAGATTGGAGTTACCTGAGGTGATGCGTGCATTCCATAAGGTTTTCCATGTGTTAGTTGCGGAAGTGTTCCGTGAGGGAGAGGAGGTGTTGGCTAAGATTCCTGAGATCTTCAGCCTAACATGACTTGGAGCGAGACCAGTGAGGGTTCTCAGGAGAGGAGGACAAGGAGCTTCGAAGAAGAAGATTCCTTGATGAGAGTCCTTTGGGACTGTGATGGTGTTGAGGAGCAGACTTGGAGCCTGAGGCAAAGATGAAGGCAAGGTTCAAGAAGTGGTATGAGAAGCCAAGCCGCGACTTGAGCTGTTTAGCCGGGTCCCATCTGTATCCGTGGCTGAGCGGGAATGGAGTAGTCCAGCCCATCTCTCTTGTACTCGGTCGCTTGGGGTGGTGTTGTGCGACTCAGTAACAAGATGAGGTGGTGTTTGGGGTACAAGTTGTCCGTGAGCGGGGTTGTGAAGAGAGTTCCAAAAGTGGAAAGTTTCCAAAAATGGACAGGCTAAATATGGAAAGTTTTATGGGAGTTAGAATTGTCCATTTTAGCGGTGGAGAGCCTTAAAGGGGGCTTGAGGGTGGCCTTAGTGGCGGACTTTTGAGTCAGTGTGCCCGTTGTGTGGCGGTCTTTTTAACATTGTGGGGTCTTGTGACGGGCTTTTTAGCCAGAGTGTCTTTGTGACGGTCCTCGTTTAGGACATTTGTGTGGCCTTGGTGGCGGTCCTTTGTAGGACGTTTGTTTGGCCTTTGTGCGGGCTGTTTAGCCAGAGTGGTCTTTGTGAGGTCCTCTTTAGGACATTTGTGTGGCCTTAGGTGGCGGTCCTTTTTGGACGTTTGTTTGGCCTTGTGGCGGCTGTTTAGCCAGAGTGTCTTCGATGACGGTCCTTCGGGACAGATGGTCTTTGTGACGTCCTTCGGGACAGATGGCCTTTGTGGCGGGCTGTTTAGCCAGAGTGCCTTGGTGGCGGTCCTTTTTAGGACATTTGTTTGGCTTGGTGGCGGTCCTCTTTAGGACGTTTGTTTGCCTTTGGTGGGCGGTCCTCTTTAGGACATTTGTTTGGCCTTGGTGGCGGTCCTCTTTAGGACATTTTGTTTGGCCTTTGTGCGGGCCTTGTGGCGTATATGATCCTTGTGTGGTCATGAGGTATTCCAGTGAGGGAATATGTGGTTGGTAGGACATTGAGATGTTTTACGCGAGCCACGGAAGGAAACCTGGATAGGATAGGACTCGGACGGTTCAGAATCGTTTGCTCGCGACTCTTGGGGACTTAGGTTCTCCTAGTACTGCCATTAGAGACTTTGTGGCTCGGGAGAATGGTTGGTATATCGACTTCGGATGACGATCCGGGGGCGCGCTGAGGGTGGCAACCCGAGAGACGAGTTTGGACTTTCCTTATATATTATGGCATGCGGCTTCGGCCTGATGAGGAGCCAACATTTGGCATGCAGACTTAGGTCTGATGAGGAGCCAATAAAAACTCAAGGTTTAGGCCTATGAGTTAAGGAAAGTCCCAAAGTCAAGAGCAAATGACGCCTGGAGCGTGAGTCTATCGCCTAGAGGAGACCTTCTGAGATCGGTCGGGGAGTGCGGGCCGTGGAGACGGTTGCACGGGAGTCCTTGACTGATGGTTTCTCGAGATCGAGGACGAATCTAGATTGGGGGAGAATTGTAACACCCGCAAAACCATTTTCTGGGAATTTTGGTGAGGGTGTCGATCGACCACCACAGAGGGAGTGTCGATCGACACCAGTTGTGGCCGTTTGGTCGGTTCAATTTTAGTTGTCGGTTTGTGTGGTTGGTTTAGGGAATCCCTAAATCGAGTTATTAGGGTGGAAAACGACCTAGGGTCGTGTTATTTGGTTTTTCCGCCGTTTTTGAGAAAAACACCAAGAGAGAGTGTTCTTGAGCTTTTGGAAGAGTTTGAGAGATCCTTGCTGTTCTTGGGAGATCTAAGGCTGGATAGGTGCTAGAAGCTTGCTAGGAGTGAGGGATTCGTTCTTATTGGTCAGAAACTTCCTGCAAAGAGGTGAGTGCATGACCATGGCTTATCTAAGCTAAGATTTCTAGATTCTATGTGATTTGGTGCTTATGTGGTTGTTTCCTTGAGTTCTCTATGCTATTTCGTTGCTATCTGGGTGGTTTGGCTTCTGGGAGTGCAAGGAGCGGATTGGAGAAGATTGAGGCGGGATTCGGAGTTTCTGATCGAGGGAAGTCGCTGCTCGGTATCGGTGTCGTCGACACAGTCGGGGTGTCGGTCGACACCAACGCGAGGACGGCTCGGACTTTGGCGAGTGTCGTTCGATGCCATGTGGAGGCGTCGGTCGACACAAACTAGGGTTTTTGGAGTGTCGGCGCAGGGTGTCGGTCGACACCAGTTTGGCGTCGTGGTCGACACCAGATAGTCAGTGACGATCGACACCATCTGGTGTCGGTCGACACCCCTTGTTCAGTTGCGAGATGGATGTTGCATGCTTGATATTGCCTGGTTTGTTTTATTGATTGTTGTTTGTGGCATGTAGAGATCTTATTGCTTGCGTGTATAGCCCAGTAGATGGGAGGATTGCCTCATGAGTGTTTATCAAATACTCATGCATCTCAATTCGTGTTTGTGGTGCAGGTAAAGCAAAGTGTGATCGTGGAATCAAGGCAATGAAGAGGAGGATGTTCTAGGGACTCGATTGGATGTTGTCTGGCATTTGCTAGGGTGCTAGAGTTGGGTCATTAGAAACATTGCTAGGTTGCTGGTTTCATGTTTC